>JAJIYU010002629.1:0-29681 GCA_030144865.1 Tinospora cordifolia | reverse complement strand
TACTTTATTTTTATTTATTTATTTTACTAAACCTTAATTTTCTATTTAATTATCAAATTAAGGTTTTATTTGTTTAATTTTCACTATATCTCTAATTTATTTTATTTTTCATGTGCCAACCCACCATTTGCACCCAAATTTTTTTTTTTAAATCTTTGAAATTAATTTATTTGACTTATTTTATTTATTTTAAATTTTTTGACAATGATCGACCGCAGTTAATGGACTTGGATGTTGTTTTTGGAGTATTTTGTGTACACTCTAAAGCACTGATTGATACTGGACCCCTAGGGTCAGGTTAGATGCATATTACAGGCCCAAAGTAATGTATCATTACCATCTAATGATGCAGATTGACGGTATTGGACTATTGTGCGAGGGGCGACGATCCAGCAGCGTTTCGGCGTGTATAGGTGGGGTTGACTTCTCTTCCTCACTCTTTAGTATTATGCGGATGTAGAATACAGAATATGATTCATGTTTAAATTCTTGTACTTAGTACCATTCTAGGAATGTATGCCTTGGGTGGAATGATTAATATGATATCCTGATGACTGGTTACTCGCTTTCTAGTATTAGGATATTATGATTAGCTTGGTGTTTATTTGCTTTCTTTGCTTAGGTTAGCATTTTGGATAAGCATGTCTGTATGTTGCGTGGAATGAAAATCATGATTGTAAAACTAAAGAACATTAAAGGTTTATTAAGAACTCCACGTCCCGAGGCGATGGACGGGCACTGGTACATCACGTAGATGTTATCTGGTTGTGACCAGGACATTCTCGTGGGTATCCCCAACTAGGCCAAACTGTGAGCGACCGTATGAGACCCTCGTATTTGGAAAGTCATGAGGATTCTTCCCTTGGTTTCAATATCTTCTTGGGTCGTGGTCTCAGAGGTAGACTTTTATTTTATAAAGATGTCGTATCTGATTGTGTTCAGGACCACAATTGGGATATCGAGGGTGGTTCACTTTTTCGGTTAATTCCTAATATCAGATGGTAAATTCCTGATACTAAAGCGCAACGGATAAACTGACCAAGTGTTTGAAACGCCCCTAATGATTTAAAACTGTTTGCATGTTTCGTATGCTCTTTTGTATAATGCTATTGATGTGTAAGGGAGATCCACTGGGCTTTCGAGCTCACCCCATTTTTATTTTACAGGTACGCATGGGCCCAGAGCTCAGTGAGGATGCAAACTAGAGATTGGAGGATGTATAAAGAGAGAGAGTGTGATATTTTGTGTTAAACTGTCTCTCTGTTTTGTACAGTTTTTACGATGTATATTTTGAATTTGGACCAGAGGGTCATGTATCATATTTTTGTATATGTATTCACAGGACTGTTTTACCATCTTGAACAATATTTTATTTTGATTGATAAACTAATGATTTTTAGTTATTGTATGTTAAACAGTGTTCAATAATTTAGAAAGATTTGATCCGAAAAGAGCTTCCGCTACTATTATTTGATTTCCAGCATAAATATGATTTTGAGCATCCGGTGAATTTGATTTGAAATTAATTGCTTAGTAAAAGATGAATAAAATGATTTTTTGAAATTAAGAAATGATTTAAACCTCGTGTATAGAGGTTTGTGGAAAGATGATGATGATTTTACACGCTCGGTGCCTCGGTGGACCCCGCGCCGAGCTTGGAGCCATGCGACACCCGACGATGAGGCCTTACATTGACAGATATGATGTCTGGCCGGGGGTCGGGGTGTGACAATGACGGGAAGTTTGATTGGGATTCGGGGTGTTACAAGTTTAATTAAAAAAATTACTATAATTATTTGTTCTAGTTGCTTTCACATTTCTTATGATTACTCTGATTGTGTTATATATGGTGTTGAAAATAGCCTTAACATTATTTTGGGTGAACTCAATTTGAAATGAGTTTGTCAAAACACTATACTGGTCAGTTCGTCCTTCTCCCCAAGGAGGGGTCCCGACAGGAAGTATCTAAACAAATAATTACAGTAAAATTTTTTTAAGTTAAACAAAAAGTATTTATGTATAGTTTTTTCCATGTAGCAATAGCAAAAATGTAATAGTCAAAATATCTACAATGTTTTTCTCACTTCCTATACATTATACTAATTCTCGAAATAGTAAACCACGTAAAGAAACCAACCAAAATAAAAAAAATGCACACTACGCAATGGCCACTTTCTTCCCTTTGTTTGTAGAAGAAGAACCTAAAATCTTAGAGTAGTGAGCCAATTTTGTCCACAACGGATCACTAGGCAATGTAGTCTAATCTATAACTTAGAACAAGAATATTATAAAATAATGTTATGTATGCATGCACAATAATAATGATGTGAATGAATGCGATAGTTAATGCATGTTAAATCCACAATGTAGTTGTGCACCTTCCATTTTGAAAGCGATTTTAATGTTGAAAACACATGTCGAAGCTCTCAATAGCCTACAAGGCAATATAAATCCACTCGAGTGGGTATATCCGACGGTTAGGTGTGTTCTCATATTATATCATAGGGATCTGCCAACTCATACGTTATGTATGGCAGCTTCAGATCTTCCATAGGGGAACCCAATTGATAGACCTATCCAGAACATACGCCCAAGTATGACAACCACTCATCCTCAATGCTCTATCACATTCAATACCCTAAAACACACCATCGGACCTCGAGATTTGGTGCACATTTTCTTATTTAAAAGTTCATTTTAAGATTTCAAATGCATTTCAATATGTAATACATTTCATTTATGAACAGAATAACAAGTGATAAATTAGAAAATAGCACAAGGATGTTCAACACCCAGTACTCCTCTTGTAATCGGGTTGCATCCCGCTAGTGTTTGATCTTGCATAATCAACGTAGTTTCTTAATATCTACATGAAACTTGACTCAAATTTAACTTTATGGTTCTTGGTCAATCAAAGGATTGACTCAATCAATTGTGGTCTATTTATGGATTTGGTCAATTTTGATCAATACAGTCAACTGTAACTAAACCTAACACTCACTGACCTATCTAATCGACAAGTTCAATGTGATCAACAAGGTCAATTCATGCCAGTAAGCCCTTAATATTGACTCAAATTACAAAAGATTTGTATTGTCGACATATGTCCAACTTTTGGTACACAATAACCAGCTATTTTCATAAATTCGGTGGTTCAATACAGTAAATAGGAAAATTTTAATTATTTCTTATGTTACAAATTTTTCTCCAATAAGTATTTCATAATGTTATACAATATTAAATAACATTTTTTCCATTATTTAACATTATATTACCCTATATACATTCTTTCTATATTTATTAATTAATCGCCAAATTGCATAAATACGAATTTAATATACTAATTGACCTCCAAAAATTATAATTTTAGTGTCATTGAGTTTAGAATTTCATTTTAGACATTTCAATATCCGCCAACTAAAATTTCAGTGTTAATGGTATACCCCTATGTGTCGACTTCCAACTACCATATAAATTTATAGGGTCCACAAGAATACAAATAAACTAGATATCTATGTTTTATTCGTTGATCTGAACACCATGATATATATTGTATAGTTTTATTCTTAGTAAAAACACACCAAATTTTAGGTCACACAATAGACTAACACAATTTATGAAAATTACACTATAAAAATTAAAATTTATAACTTCTACAACAATTCTGAATTGAGAAGAGATAAAAGTAATTTACCCAGAATGTCAGTCCTCGAAAGTGGGAACTTCTCTTTTCCTCTTTTCTTTCCTTTTCTTCTCTATTTTTTGTTTATTTCTTTTCTCTCTTCTTTCTCTCTTTCGTTTTTCTCTCCTCTTTTTTTTTTCTCTTTTCTTCTTATTCCCAGATGGGCAAGAAAGGAGAGGATGGATGAAATGAAATGAGAGTAAGGGAGGGTATTTATAGCATTTGGTTTGTGGGTGCCACCAAGCTCATGACTCATCCCTTCTTTAACTTATCTCTTCTTATTTTATTTTCACAAATGACCTATTATCTGTATATGCTCCACATCATCATCTTTAACCAATATTTTTTTTCATTTAATTATCTTTTTTCTCTCCATTATCCACCAGCTCATAATCACTTTTCTAACTATGCTATCATTAAATATATATTACAATTATTATCATTATTTATTTTATTTTTTACTTAATACCCACATTAATTAATACTATTGCTAAAAATTACGTATTACCCTCTAATACACACATTAAATACAATACTTGTAAAATCATATATTTTTATTTATAATTTATTAATTCAAAAATAAAAATATATGTTGAACTCATCAACTCAATGTCCAAAAATATGGGTCATTACACTACTAACTCTGTGTGACCCATCCAGTAAGGTGATATGGATACTAGTTCTGCTCCCAGTAATAGCTTAATTTCGAAATCAAATTTTCGAATGGGTGGTAATCCCGGAAGTTTATCCAAAAAAAACTATTAGAAATTCGCACACTACTGGTACTTCATTTTTGTGAACTCCTAGTACAAACTCTTTTTTTGTCATTATCTATGAATTCCTCAATTTTGTCACCCTTAAACTGCATTTTTAAAGCTGCTACTATTGACTTGGGAAAATGAGAGCCTGATCCTTGAATTTTGAGGATGGTTTGGAAGAGTAACATATACTCTTTTCTTTTCACAATTTATTTGAGCCTTTAATTGGGTTAACCAGTGCATTCCTAGTATTACATCAAACTCTTCACTGTTTAAAACTAAGGGCTTTATAATAAAAGGTTCATTGCTCATTCTAAGCTCGCAATGCAAAGTTGTGTGATTTCTAACCTTATTCCCACTGGTGTGGCTACTAATATTCTAGGGTTTAATGGTTCAATGTAACACCCCACCTCCTTGAATTCGACTCTTTTCTTTTTTGCTTTGTTTTTGCTTGGCAGGGACAACGTGGACAGCACCTCTCAGCTGAGAGGCGGGTCGATGCCACGTTATTTTTATTTTTCACACTTTCCTTTGTTATCCCAATTCTTTGGGATTTCTAAATATCATATGATTAGAAACTCATAAACATTTTAAATAGAGCAATAAGAGATTTAATATCATTAATTGAAAGTAATAGGTACAAAACGTTACTAATGACATAATTTCATTAATTGGAAATAATGATATAAAACCTTAATTTATGCCATAATTCGAAAAAGAAACTATTGAATGAAATAATTTCATAACATTAGTTATTTCCAAAATGCAAGGTACATAACCTTTAAGTCTATAACAACGAAATAAATCTTAAATAACAAAATTAGGCCAACATGCCCTTACAATTAAGTAAAACTTTCTAAATAAAATATTCTTAGGAAAATGTTGCCTAAATGGCTATCATGCTGCCTCTATTTATCAATTTCTTAAAAGGTTAGAAAATGGAAGGATAAACACAAAGCCTAGTGGATCATTCTAAATATTTAAATTATTATGTCAACAAATAAGACATTCAAGATAAACACTTTCAAACATTATGTGATTCAATTAATTTCTTATTTGAAGTTGTATTAAAGATTAGAAGGGGTTAACCTCGGTGTTCCTATCAAATTACTTGTCCAAGAAAAAAGGGCAATCATTTATGCCAAATTCCATTGGATTTAGGACATCACCCAAGTATTTTGGAACCTTACCCATGTGAACTTGAAATGAACTTAAAGTTCACATCTTGAGAACACCCACAGTAATCCCTATGGAATATTGCGTCGATATGTGATTATAATATCATTTAATCTTTCATTAAGTATAATAAAACTGAAATAATAGACTAAAATGATTAAAGTCAGCATGTCAGCATAACAAGCATCATGAACGAACGCATAGAATATATGTTGTCGGGGCCCCTTCCCTAGGCCGAAGGGTGGCCCGACTGGCACAGTGACTCGACCAACTCATCACCATATCAAGTTCACCTAACCGCTATCAAGCAACTCCAACCTTATCAACAAGTGATATCAGAATAACTAAAAGACTCAAAAGCAAAAGTAAGCAAACATACGAAGAGTTGTCATTGTATTACATATTTGCCTTTTCCAAAATACACAATTGACCGTATATACATACACAAAAGAATGTGAACAAAAAGAACCAAAACAGGGAAAAGGAGTTGTTAAGGAACTAGGCAATTACCACGCCCTTCCCTCTATTAGCCACCGAAGAACTTGAAATATTAGTAGAGTAGTGAGCCTAAAAATTAATGTGGCTCAATGAGTAGTAGGCCAGGGTGTTACCCATAACCAACATTGCCAAACTAGTGCGTGTATGCATGGACAATAAAATAATGCAGTGTAAATGTGTGGCATAGTATGAAAATAGTTATAAACAGTGCAACAATTATAAAAACATCTCAAACACATGCCAGTAAAAATTGCATCCAAGCTAGGGTTAAATCAGCAAACCCAACCTATGGTCATCTCTCGAGCAAGTCCTGAGTTAGGCGTACCAGCCACTCAAGCGAGTCTTGAGCTAGGCGTACTCATCAAATACCCTAACCCCGACACTCAGCCCTCAAGTGTCGTGATTCAAGCGGGTTCTGAGGTTAGGCGCACTGACCATGTGCCCTAACCCCAACTCTCAGCCCTCGAGCTTAATCCAATCACATCGTGTACCCTGACCCCAACGCCCGGCCCTCTAACCTATGGTCTCATTACCCGTGTACATCTACACATTTCAAATCAATCTGATGTATTTCAATCACATGAAACCATTTAAACCATGTGATTTCACACAAATTTTTATGCAAAAGAACATAGTCACGAAAAAAACCTGAATCAAACTACTCACCTCGGGTCCCGCGCATTGATGTCCTGTCGGTAGCCAGCCTAGTCCCACAGTGCTCACTCGAATCTAAATTATTTAAACTCAATTTTAGTTCTCTTTAGGATGTGTCTTAAAACATTATTCCACTGTCTATAATCGGTTTGGTCGAATTTGTTCAATCGATCAAACTTTGTCAAAATTGGTCAACATGATCAATTTTGGTCATCTTTGGTCAATTTGGGTGAAATTAGCTCAAATTAGGTCAAAATTAGGTCATTTAGGCCAAAATCCTTAAATTCCAACACTTAGCCCAAATTCAAGCTTTTTACTCTCCTTGCGTAGTGAAATTGTCAATTTTCCTGCGATCAATCTGTATGTCAGATTTGCACGAAACGTTTTAGATTTCATTTACACTTCCTAAACATTCACCAAAATTTTAGATTCTGATTTTTAGACATCCTTTTCTATGGTTTCTAAGTGTAGTAGTAGGGACTGTGAAATCCCATATCCTATTTGATAGGTAGTCAATTGGTATATCAGTTGACCCCTTTACCCAATTCGGATTCGGGTGAAATTTGATACACATAATCTTGACATATCCAGTGACCACTCCATCAAATTTTAGCTACACATACCTATTTTTGGTCAGTCAACTGCTCTACTACTTCTCTGTCATGTTACAGATTGTTCAAATGTTCAAGTTTCCTATGGTTTTCAAGTGCCTAAACATCTCTACTACTCAATTTATTTGAGGCACTATCTCATAGGTGTTTTAAAGCTCAAATTCTCGAACATTAACAGTCCAAGTATTCTTCCAAATTAGTAAGCAAAATAGGCCAAAGATCACTTCTCAAATACACCCTACACCTAGCACATATGAATACTTCAAAATATTTTCTAAGTACCAAAAACTTGTATGTAACTAAGCATCTTGGCATGGACATAAAACTATGCATATAGAAGCTTAGGGGTTGGGGTTTATACCTTTTATAGCCTCTGGTGTGAGGTTAAAAACGCCTCAAACATTAGTCCAAATGGATGTCCCTAGCCACTTCAAATGATGCCTCAAAACTGGTTCCAAGAACTATCTTCTGCTGGAACTATTGTAACAGTTGATCAACAGTCAACTTCAGTCCCTTGTAGAACAAATTTAAGACTTCAGTTTTCAATTTTCAGCACTTGGATATGAAAGTAGACAACATAAGGAATAAAACAAGGGGTTTTACCTCAGGAATGGACCTTGAATGGGTCAAGAATCAACCCTTTGAATTTTGCTCCAACACAGTTTTCTGGAGGTTTCCAGTTGCAACAGTGTCAAACAACCTTGTTCTTGGTCGTTTTAGTCTCAAACAAATGTGGGATTCAACCAACAGCTTGTGTAATGTTGTAGAGGTAGTATGGGCTTTCCAAAGAGCTCTAGATCACTAAAAACAAACTCCAAATGAGGGAGAAATGGATTGTGAAAGTTAGGTTGCAAGAATTAAAAGTAGAAATTCTGCTCAGCAGCTAAGGTTTTGTTGCATGTTGAGGTGTCATTGCATAGCAAAAAGGAGCACTACGTGGCTATCTACGTGGCCCATGTGCTTCCATGCAAGGTGCCTTGTTGTCACCATGTATTGGTTGAGTTAGGGGAGTGATTGGATTGGCAACTATGGCTCAAAACCATGGATTTTGCTAGTTTTCCTATTGAGGAAACCCAGAAATTCAGTGGCAAAATCGAAGGGGATGGTTGCTGAGGCGCGTGAGGCAGCCAAGAGCATGGGTCGGCCTATGTGTCAGTCTGAATTTGCGCCCAGGCCATTTGACATGAGCCCGGGCTGCGTCTTGTGACCCAAACTACATGGGCCTAGCCCGTGCGACTGATATCGGCCCGCACGGGCCGAGCCCATGCATCTGATTTTCGGTTCGCACAGGTCATGAGCCCATGCAACTGAAAATCTGAATTTTTTTCTCCTTTATTATTTTTTATCATTAATTTATCCACTTATGTATTCATCAATTTTTTATCATTAATACTTTTATTTTCCAAAAATCGAATATTCTACCCAAAATTTGTATTTTTCTCCCAAAAATTCATTAATTACACCAAAAATTCAATAATTTCTCCAAAAATTCAATAATCATTTCAAAAAATCATATTTTCTCGAAAAATTACATTTTCTTTGTAATTTTATGCATTCTCCCCTCAAAATTGTATTTTCCAATTATTTGAATTTTCCTTCAATATATGATTAAAAATTGAAAAAAATTGAGAAAATTCATGTATTTTTATTAAAAATTTCAGAAAAATACATGTATCGAACCCATTAATTCGTGTGTAAAAATATGGGTTGTCACAACCTCCCCTCCTTATAACAAATTTTGTCTTTGAAATTTATAAATGTTGTAGAAAATACAATTTAAGGAACAACAATCATCAACTCAAGGTAATGTTGGATCATGGAGTCCTCACTCTTTCATGTATCCTGCTCAGCAACATGGAACTGCTAGTGCACTCATACCATTAGTATCTCTTTGTGCAACTTCTTCATAGCTTGATCGATGATGGCCACAGGCATCTCATCGTATGTGTGGTCCTCTCGTAGCTCAATATGCATCCAATCAATAATATGTGAGCGATCAGGGTGGTATTTCCTCAACATAGAAACATAGAATACATTATGCACCCTTGATAGCTGTGGTGGCAATTCTAGCTGAAAAGCAATGGGGCCAATCCTCTCAAGGATCTCAAAAGGCCAAATGTATCTCGGTACGAGCTTCCCTAAAATTTCGAAGCGTGTTTGCCCCTTGTGAGGTAAAATGCAGAAGAGGATATAGTCGCCAACATCAAGCTCAAGGACCCTTCTTCGATTTTCTACATAACTCTTCTATCGGTCCTGAGCTGCCTTCATATTCTGTCAAATCCTTTGTATCTTCTCACTCCATTCTTGCATGAAGGGGGCCCAAGATTGCTCTATCACTAGTCTCGGCCCAACAGGCAGGTGATCAACATGGTCAACCATATAACGCCTCAAATGGCGCCATCCCGATGCTTGACTAGGAGTTGTTATTATAGGCAAACTCACATAAGGCTAAGTGATCCTCCTAGCTACCACCAAAATCCAAAATATAAGGTCATAGCATATCCTGAAGAATCTGAATCACACGCTCAGACTGACCATCAGTCTGTGGATGGAATGTTGTACTAAGGTTCACATTTATCCCCAACTAAGCTTGTAATGCTTTCCACAAGTAGGATGTGGACCTAGCATTTCTATCTGATATTATGGATAACGGAACCCCATGGAGCCTCATAATCTCTCTTTTAAAGTCGGCTCAATCGCTCCACAAAATCCTTGCTATGCATAGGGAAGAAGTAGGCAGACTTCGTTAAACGATCCAAAACTACCCAAATAACATTATGTTTCTATGGTGTACGAGGTAGTCCTGTTACAAAGTCTATAGGGATGTGTTCCCACTTCCACTCCGGTATAGATAAGGGTTGTAAAGATCCACCAGGTCTCTGGTGTTCAACCTTAACCTGCTAGCTCGTATCACATATCTAAATGAAGGTTGTTATGTCTCATTTCATCCTGGGCCACCCGTATGTGCGTTTAGCATCTTGGTACATCTTATTGGCATCTGGATGAACAATATATCTTGAGTGGTGTAGCTCTTCGAGTACAATGCATCTCAGACTAGCATCATCTGGTAACTACACCCGTCCCTTGAACCTCAGTGCAACCTATGAATCAAGTGACCACTCCTCACGAGAAGTGTCATCTGCCCAAACCCTGAACGTATCATAGTCCACATCACGAGGTTGTCCATCCATGATCCCCTAAACCTGAACTGGTTGGGTTGTTATTTGTTCACTGACTCTAGCCTCAAAAGATGACTACTAGATATTCATAATCGTGGAGATTTGATCATCATCCACTCGTAGGTTACGTGTCTAGCCATGCATGCAGTCTCGACCCGTTTCCAATTTAAAGCATCAGCCACTACATTAGCCTTCCCTGGGTGGTACTCAATACTGAAGTCATAATCCTTCAACAGTTCCATCCATCACCTTTGTCTCATGTTCAAATCCTTCTATGAGAACAAATATCTAAGGCTCTTATGATCTGAATAGAGCATGAAACACTTGCCATAAAGGTAATGCCACCGTATCTTGAGTACGCATACTACTGCTGCCAACTCTAAGTCATGTACAAGGTAGTTTCTCTCATGATCCTTCAACTGTCGGGAGGCAAAAGCTACAACCTTGTCATCCTGCATCAATACACAACCTAAACCTATCTGTGATGCATCAAAGTATATAGTCAACTCTCAGCTGGGCTCTGGCTACGCTAGTACTAGAGCCGATGTCAATCTCCGCTTAAGCTTAAGAAAGGCATCTTCGCACTTGTTAGTCCACACAAATGGAACATCCTTCTTGGTTAGCTTTGTCATCGGAGCTACAATCCTCAAGAAGTTTTGGACGAAACGGTGATAATAGCCTGCTAAACCCAAGAAGCTGTGAATCTCAATCATTGTGGTAGGTCTCGACTAACTGATAATTGAGTCGACCTTAGTAGGGTCCATAGAATTACCTTCAGCTCAAACCACGTAACCCAAAAATGGGGCGTCAGATAACCAAAACTCACACTTACTGAGCTTAGGATATAATCTATGCTCCCTCAAGGTCTACATGAGGTCCATAAACATAGCCAGGGCATTTGTCATGCCTAACGGCATGACTAAGAATTCATAGTGCGCATATCTAGTGTAAAACATAGTCTTTGGCACGTCTTTTTCCCTAACTTTCAACTGATGGTACCCAGATCGTAGATCAATCTTCGAAAACACCTTGGCACTTCTAAGATGATCAAATAAGTCGGTGATACGTGGAAGGGAGTACTTATTCTTGATCATCATCTTGTTCAGCTGCCAGTAGTCAATGCATAAATGGAGGCTCCCGTCCTTCTTCTTCACAAACAATACCGGAGCACCCCAAGGTGACACACTAGGAGAGATGAAGCCCTTACCTGACAACTCTTTAAGCTGGACCTTCAACTCTTGCAACTCCTTAGGTACCATGCAATAAGGAGGAATCGATACAAGTTGTGTCCCTAGAATGACCTCGATGATAAAGTCGATCTCTCACCGGGTAGATCCTCAGGGAACACATCAAGGAAATCTCTGACAATAGGGATCTCATCAATGTTCAACCATAAAGGTGCCTAATCTATGATCTTCAAACCGACTAGAGTATCAATCTCATGCTACATTGCCAATCTGCCATGAGTACTCTGCCTGTTTGAAGCTATCCCTTGAAAGATGACAGTGGGTTGGCCTAGAATCTGAAACACAACCCTCTTGATGTAGCAATCCACATATGCGTGGTATGTAGCCAGCCAATCCATACCAAGTATGGCATCAAACTCGAGAAACTCCAACACCCGAAGATCTACCACAGTTTCAAAGTTCCCCATCCTAAGTACACACCTCTCACATATCATATTAGGGTAGATGCATTCCCCAACGACAGTGCTCAGCATCAACCAAGTAGGAGCCCTAATTGGTATAAGCCCCAATCTATCTATGACACATCTAGAAGGGAAAGACAGAGTAGAAACAACATCAATTAACACATAAACAGATGAATCACAAAGTGAGATAGTACCATGCACCAAGGTCCTCGTCAAATTAGGGTTAGGCTGGGTGACGGCCTATGCTCTGTCTCTAATAACTAGGGCAGAAGAACTAGGGCCTCCTATAAGAGTTGGACACTCAGCCCTCTTGTGTCCAACCTGCTTGCACTTATAGCATGTGAAGGGTGGTCTTTATCCTCCCTAATAACTATGGCTCTGTCCGTGAGCTCGCCATAGCATCTGCCTCAAGCCCCAACAAATGTGCTCTGCTGCTCTATCGACAGCTGTGCCTGAACAAGAGTGGCTGCAAGTCCTATCACCTTTGTGGCGGTTTGACTAGGAGTGTTGCTTGACTGTCCCTCATAGAACTTTCTCTTCTTCTGCCTCTGATAATGATCATGACCTCGATAACCTCCAAGCCCACCTCTGTATGATGGTTGAGTTTGTGATACATCGTGCTGTTGTGCCTGCGGCTGAAGAATACTGCCAAATATTACAAAAATCTCAGGGCTATGGCTGTGGAAGTCACCTGCCTGATAGCGACCCTTAGCCCTTGTCGATAGAATCTAGCCCTCTCTCTCTCTCTGATCAATTATCAACCCAAGTGCGTAGGCCTCCAACTATAGCAACCGATGTGTATACTCTCTCACTTTCATGGTCCCCTGGCATAGACTCAGAAACTCGACCTTCTTACGTTATGGCTCAGTTTCAGGAACGTATGCCTCAAGAAATAGTTATCTAATTGTAATACTCCCCAATTCTATAAGACCTCCATGACACTAGTAAATCATTAAAATAAAAAATAAATTATTAAATAAATAGGAAAAATAAAAAGATACTCAAAAACCATGTAGAATAAGTCCCAATAAACTTAAAATAAATATGAAAATGATATAAATTCGAAAAATGTGAGAAATGGCAAATAAAATACGTAAAAAGCCAAAATTTCATTGGTTACCATGGTAAATGGAAGTGATAACTGTGGTAATCAGAGACAAACCCAAAAAAATGGGAAGAAATACGTCGCCCTGTTTATCGTAGTCTGACTGCAGTAATTTCGTAAATTATCACGGTAATTCTAGAGTGACTGCAGTAATCATGGGAAAAAAACCCAAAAATGAGTAACTACAATGGCTTGGTAACTACAGTTAGCAATGCGGTAATCCCAATGACCTCAGTAATCCTACAGTGACCGTGGTAATTCATCGATTCTATAAAAATGAAATGTTGCGCAGAAACGCTATATCTAGATTTTCATGCGCTGTGAACCACAGTTTTCTCTCTAAAACTCTCACTAAGTGTTCCAATATCGTTTCTTACCTTTTTTGAGTTCTAAGGGTGGTTTGAGCTTATTCAAGCCATTCTCTACCAGTTTCAAGCTTAGATTCGCCAAGAGCAACATCACAAAGGCAGATCCGAGTTGAGGCACATTTGGAAATGTCTTGTGCTAAGGTAACCCACGAAACCCCACTTGAGATCTTGCTTTCTTAGCATTTTGAACCATTTTTCTTAGGTGTAAATCGTTATATGTGTTTTAATATTATATTATACTTAAATTACGTTACTTAAGTTTACAATTTACCATTTTGCATTGTCTTGATAACTCGTTGTGTACCCAATCTTTTCCTTTATTTTCATTCTAGTTTTGAGTACACTGGGGAACACATATATAAAGGGCATAAATGTAGGACTTTGATCATGTTCTGTATGCGTTGGACTCACATTATATTATTATCAAAAATCTCAGGGATTAAAGGTCTAAACTCATGCAACGAGGAGTGACGGCAAAGCGGAAGAAGATACACAAAAAGTAGGTGTGATTTTCGTACTCCCTAGCCTTATGTAAAATTTGAATGCAAAGCATGATGTATGTCTATTTTTAATGAGCACTTAAAATCATGCTAGGGAAATTTTGATTTTATGTTATTTGGAATGACTTGATGTGTGTTCATGATGTATGGTTATTTGTGTTATAACATGCATAGATAGAGATTCATGTGTTGATCTCCATGAATGATCAAATGTACTTGATTAGCTTTCTTTGAAGTGTACATATGATGACTGTGTATGAATTAGAATGAAATGTGCAACTAAAGAAGATTAAATTAAGGTTTAAAAATTCCACGCACCGGGGCAATGATCGACCTTTGGACGTCATCGTGGGTGTCCCTACCCTAGCTGATTGTGTCTTCGGATGGAGAGTCTTTGCAGACTTCCATCCTTAGATCGTGGTCCCAAAAAATAACCAGCCCTCGGGCGTTACCCCCAGATTCGCTCCCGGACCACGTAGGGGACATCAAGGGCAGGGCTTTTTCCGTCTTATGTACGACAAAATAACTAATATAGTGTTTGGAACCCCCTAAGGTAATGAAAGTGTTTGCATGTTTTGGATTCTGGTTTGTTAATGCTAATGATGTATAGGGATGATCCACTGGGTTTTCGAGCTCACCCCGTTATTTCATTTTAGGTGATCATTGGCACTGCAGGAGTAAACCAGCCACGAGAGACCATCTTTTTGGTCGATGCCTCACCGGAGATTGTCACAATTCTTAGTTTTCTTTTTGGTTTACTATCTTATCATTTTGTTCTAAATAATATTTTGTATTTAATTTGAATTGGGCATGAGCCCCCCTCTTTTAAATCGTTTCACATGTAAATTGAATGTTTTGATACTTAGGTTTGTTGGGCCACATTTATATCTCCATATTATGCACTAGAAATAATTTATGAAATATTTATCTGTTACAAAGGGTTTCTTTTGGTTAAATATGCTTTCGCTATGGATTTTGTAAATATTCAAAACCACTACACTCATTTTCTTAATGACTCTCATTTTATTGAAAAAGGCGCTAGCAATTTAAACGTTTTGTGTGAATTTTAAATTGATTTCATCACTTATTTGAAAGATAAGTTTTGACGTATGAGACAGATGAGAACGACCCTCGTGGCCTCCGGCTCTCAACAAACAACCCGAGTGCAGCATCTCATGCTGCATGGGTGCGCCTGTCTCTCTAGGCTGGCCCGAATGACTCGTCTCACTGATAGAGAGATAGATATCGAGAGCCAGGGTGTCACACTAAACCTGGCCCAAGAGGTGATCGGGCCCTCTATGCTCCTCGTGGATCGCCACCATTTGGCAGGCTCACTCTCCAACATATGTGTCGAGAATACAACCTTATCTGCCTCTGATAATCTCAAGGTCTGAACGTTGTTCTCCATGTCAAGTAGCCAATCCGCTGCCACCTCTAAGCTGATGCCACCTCTAAACCTCTCCCAGCACAAGTCCATGAAACTCTTGAGGAGCCAGGCATGGCTCTCTCATCTTTCTCTCTATCTGGGGTGGGAGCAGCAGGAACTACTGCTTCCTCAATTGGTGGCTCAACAACCGGTGGTACAGGTGGAGCGGGTTGCACTACTGGCTCAGCCCTCTATCTATCAGCCTCCAACCTACCAATTCGCTCCATCAGTAAGGCATTTGGGCCTAAGCAACCTTGTTAAACACCCTAATCACAGCTTCGAGCCTCTGTATGGGGTCTAGCTCGACTGAACTAGAGATGGTGAGGGTGGTGTCAGCTCCCTAGGCTCGAGCAATGGTCTACCCCGCCTGGGTGGTGCCCTGCCCCACCTAGGTGGCATCTCTATCTGTATTTTGAATTAATTTACCAGCTATTCATCCATTCAAAAAAGACTCGACCCTAAAAGTTTAGTAGAATTGTACATTCTGTTCAAAATACATTTTATGATTAATAGTTTCTCCCCTTTGTGGGATGGTTTGTTTACTTTCGCAATCATTTTAATATCACCTAGGTCCTTTATTTATTAGAGTTTTTCAATTCTTTTGAACCTAGGCTATGATACCAAGTCTGTTGGGGCCCCTTCCTTAGGGCGAAGGGTAGCCTGACTGACATAATGGCCCGACAACTCATTCACCATGTCAAGTTCGGCCAATCACTGTTAAGCCTTTCCAACCTCATCAACAAGTGATATCAGAATAATTGAAAGACTTAAAACTGAAAGTAAGCAAACATATGAAGATTAGTCATTGTATTACATATTTTCCTTATCCAAAATACACAGTTGACCATATATACATACACAAAAGAATGTGACCAACCTCAACAAAAAGAACTAGAAAAGGGAAAAAGAGTCGTTAGAGAACTAGGCAATTACCATACCCTTCCCTCTATTAGCCACCGAAGAACATAAAATATTAGTAGAGTAATGAGCCTAGAAATCAATGTGGCTCAATGAGTTGTAAGGCCAGGGTGTTACCCATAACCAACATTCTCAAAACAGTGCATGTATGCATGAACGGTAAAATGATGCAGTGTAAATGCGTGGCATAGTATAAAAGCAGTTATAAACAGTGCAACAATTATAAAAAACATCTCAAAGACATGTCTGTAAAAACTATATCCAAGCTAGGGTTAATCAACAAACCTAACCTATGGTCATCGCTTGAGCAAGTCCTGAGTTAGGCATACCGGCCACTCAAGCGGGTCTTGAGCTAAGCATACTCATCAAATACGCTAACCCCTACGCTCGCCCCTCAAGTGTCATGACTCGAGTGAATTCTAAGGCTAAGTGCACTGATCATGTGCCCTAACCCTGACTCTCGACCCTCGAGTCCAATCCAATCATATCTGTAACCTAATCCCGACGTTCTACCCTCGAGCCTATAGTTTCATTACCCGTGTACTTCTACACATTTCAAATCAATCCAATGTATCTCAGTCACATGAAACCGTTCAAACCACATTATTTCACACAAGTTTTTATGCAAAGGAACAAGTTACGAAAAACACCTAAATCAAACTACTCGCCTCGGGTCTTGTGCGCCAATGCCTCGTCGACAACCGGACAAGTACCACCATGCTCACTCAAATATGCATTATTTAAACTCAATTTCAGTTTTCTTTAAGATGTGGCTTAATCCTTTATTCTACTGTTCCTAATTGGTCCGATCAACCCAAATTCAATTTGGTCCAATCCGATCAATTGGTCAAACTTGGTCAACTAGTCAAACTTGGTCAAAATTGGTCAACATAATCAATTTTAGTCATTTTTGGTCAATTTGGGTGAAATTAGGTCAAACTCGGTCAAAATTGGGCCACTTAGGCCAAAATTCCCAAATTCCAACACTTAGCCCAAATTTAAGCTTTTTGTTCTCCTTGCGCAGTGAATTTGTCAATTTTTCTGCGATCAATCCATATGTCAGATTTGTGTAAAACTTTTCAGATTTCATCTACACTTCTTAAACGCTCGCCAAAATTTTAGATTCTGATTTTTGGACACCATTTTCTATGGTTTCTAAGTGTAATAATAGGACTGTGAAATCCCATATCCTATGTGACTGGCAGTCAATTGGTGTATCAACTAACCTTTACCCAACTCAAATTGGGGCAAAATTTGGTACACATAATCTAGATATATCCAATGACCACTCCACCATATTTCAGCTCAACATACCTATTTTTGGTCAGTTAACTAGTCTCCTACTTGTCTCTTTTGTAACGGATTATTCAAATGTTCAGGTTTCCTAAGGTTTTCAAGTGTCTAAACATCTCTACTACCCCATTGATTTGAGGCACTATCTCATATGTGTTTTAAAGCTCAGATTCCAAAACATTAACAGTCCATGTATTCTTCCAAATCAGTAAGCAAAATAGGCCAAAGATCACTTCTCAAATACACCCTACATCTAGCACATATCAACACTTCAAAATATTTTTTAAGTACCAAAAACCTGTATGTAACTAGGCATCTTGGTATAGGCATAAAACTATGCATAAAGAAGCTTAGGGGTTGGGTTTTGTACCTTCTTGTAGCCTTTGGTGTGTGGTTTAAAATGCCTCAAATATCAATCCAAACAGATATCCCTAGCCACCTCAAATGATGCCTCAAAACTAGTTCCAAGAACTTAACTGTCTTCTGCTGGAACTATTGTAATAGTTGATCAGCAGTCAACTTCAGTACCTTGTAGAACAGATTTAAGATCTCAATTTCCAATTTTCACTACTTAGATATGAAAGTACACAAGATAAGGTATAAAATTAGGAGTTTTACCTCAGGAATGGACCTTTAATGGGTTAGGAATCAACCCTTTGAAGTTTTCTCCAACATAGTTTTTTGTAGGTTTCCTGCTACAATAGTGTTGAACAGCCCTGTTCGTGGTCGCTTCAGTCTCTAATGAATGTGGGATTCAACCCACTACTTATGCAATGTTGTAGAGGGTAGTAAGGGTTTTCCAAATAGCCCTAGATTACTGAAAACGAACTCCAAATGAGGGAGAAATGGACTGTGGAAGTTAGGTGCAGGAACTGAAAGTGGAAATTTAGCTCAGCCGCTAAGGTTTTGTTACATGTTGAGGTGTCCTTGTGTAATACCCCAGAATTTTGTCAAATAATTCAAAATAAATAAAATAAGTTAAGCGAATTAATTTTAAAGATTTTAAGAAATTTTTGCGTGCAAATTGTGGGTTGGCACATGAAAAATAAAATATATTGGAGATATAATATAAAATAGGCAAATAAGACCTTAATTTAATAATTAAATGAAAATTTCAATTTAGTAGAATTAATTATGAAATTTAAGGAGTTACTTAATAAATAAATAGAAATAAAGTATATATACACATATAGGTTAATATGTGTATGAATAAGGTGTGTGTTAGCATAATAAATGTTAATACTACATATTATAATAATATGTACATAAAAAAATTTATATAATTAAATAAAAATGTAGTGTACGTGTATTTATTAAAAATAAATAAAACATCACATAAATATCAATTTATAATTACATAAATGATTATTTGAAAATGAAATATGAAATAAATAAAAATACATGGAAATGAAAATTGTAGATTATTTAATTGTTGGCATTAAAGATATTAACGAAATAGAAAAATATCTAATAAATGCAATATTAAATAATTAGAAAGGAAAAAATATTAGTAAGATCATAAAATAAAAGGGAATATGCAAAAAAAAAAATCAAGTTTTCATTAATTAGAAAGTGTCTAATTATCAAAATTCGGATAATAACATTATTAGAAAGCAAATTGGTAATTAGAAACTGCATTCAACGGTCCAAAAAAAATCTGCAAAATCCAACGAATGAAATCGAAGCCCAAAACAGCGCCCAGGAGCACCGAATCACTGAAATCCAATGGTCAGGATTCATGCTCACGGTAAGATGATCATCCTGTGCTGCAGTCGAGGTGCATCTGACGGCAGAGATCAAAGTCGCATGGATCGATCGCGAACGGTGCTGCGCTCGAGGACAATTGAATGGCCCAGATTCAAGACGTCTTCGATCGATTGCGAACCAATGCTTCACTCGAGGTTGATCAACGGCCTACGATTAGTTTGCTCAATGTGACAGTCCAAATGTGTTTCGTTAATCGCGAACAAGATTTGCGTATTGTGCCCATGGATGATCCGAGCGTCCAGATCAAAGTCGCGTTACGATGATCGCGAACGTGTGTTGTACTCGAGGCTCATCTGACAGTGAAGATCTTAGACGCCTTGATGATCATGCTACGTTCGAGGAAATCTAGCGGTCCAGATCAGATCATCTGCGTTGACGCGTTCGAAGAAGATCCAACGATCCACAGCTAACTCAAAAAACTTAATCATGATCTGAGTGATGCGATTGAGAATAATCCAACGGCTGTGATTCGAAGCTCCGATTAAACTGAAAATAAATAACCAAAAAATCCAAATAATCCAAATAAATTCTTTAAAAGTCCAAAAAATTAGTTTCTAAATTCCCAAAAATTTTCAAAAAAATTACTTGCTAATCTCATATGCTTAGGGGACACGAAATTTTGAAGAATTGGCAAGTTTCCCACAAGATGACACCACAAACTTGTCATTCTCTACCCTTTTGAACTCTATATAAACACCCCCATGCTCACAATTCATCTCATCCTAAGAAAGAAGAGTTGAATTGTCATCTTGTTCTCTAAGCCTTCTTCTCCCCTCAGTTCTTGAGTAATCTTGAACTGTTCTTGAGTGTTCTTGAGTGTTCTTGAGTGTTCTTGAGAGTTCCTGAATGTTTGGAAGTCTTGAAGCAATGGAACTCTGCCAGATTTCAGAGGTGTGTAGAAGAGACGCATTTAAGGTGGAAGTGACTTCTAACTTCTACTTCTTTATTTTAATTTGAATAAGTCTTGCATGTGTGATAATGTTTTGAAGATAATTGATTGAGTATATATTTTAATATGCATGCTTTACCTATTTGATGTGCCATGAATATACAAGCTATGCATGTTTAGAAATTAAGAATATTGATGCATGTTATACATGAATTGTGCCATGAATAAATATTTAATGATTCATGTTTTGTATATGTTGCATCGATGGTTTAATCTGATATTTTGTGTTTTATAACTAAGAAAAGACTAAATAATGATTCAATCCACGTACCAGCGCGATGATGGACTGCATAGTGTCATCGTGTGTGTCCCACCCCCCGACCCGGCTTGCCAATTTACCATTGATGAATCTGAACTGGGTTTCCAAGAGTGATCCCACTTTATAGATATGGGGTTTGAGTTTCCAAGAGTGATTCTCTCTCCCAATGATGTGGAACACAGAGATTAATCTCTTTCGGTCCGAATGTCAACCATAAACAAGAAATTGTTTGAATCGGCTAATGTACAAAAGTTTTTGATATGCTTGGTTTGTTTGAATTGAAATAATGATTTAAATGTTTAGAAAGATCCACTGGGCTATGTGTTCACCCTTCCTTCTATTTTTCAGGTAATGGATTTATATGAAAACCATCAAAATTAGTTAGGTTCTTTTATTTAAAAAGTTTTTAATTTCTATGTAAGGGCATGTTGCCCAAGTTTTAAGACTTATGTTGTAATAATTTTTTTAAAATCAAATTATGTACTCAATTTTATTTAATTAATTGAGTTTATAAATTTCAATTATTTCTTTTATTATTGCCTTATTTTTAAATTTAAGCTATGTTCTGTTTAATACGATCAAGGCATGAAATAATTGAAATAGAAAGAAAGTCAAGTGTGTGTCACTTGTAAAGTAACACCGGCCCGGCCCGGTGTTTGGTTTAGCCCACCGTCAAGAGAATGGTGGTCGTGTCCAATGCTTAAAGATGCGGGAGTTGAATCATCCATAAACAAGAAATTGTTTGAATCGCCTAATGTACAAAAGTTTTTGATATGCTTGGTTTGTTTGAATTGAAATAATGATTTAGATGTTTAGAAAGATCCATTGGGTTATGTGCTCACCCTTCCTTCTATTTTTCAGGTAATGGATCTATATGAAGACCATAAAAATTAGTTAGATTCTTTTATTTAAAAAGTTTTTAATTTCTATGTAAGGGCATGTTGCCCAAATTTTAATAATTCCGCTGTAATAATTTTTTTTAAATCAAACTATGTACTCAATTTTATTTAATTAATTGAGTTTATGAATTTCAGTTATTCTTTTATTATTACCTTATTTTTAAATTTAAGTTATGTTCTGTTCAATACGATCAAGACATGAAATAATTGAAATGGAAAGAAAGTCAAGTGTGTGTCACTTGTAAAGTAACACCGGCCCGGCACGCCGTTTGATTTAGCCCATCGTCAAGAGAATGGTGGTCGTATCCAATGCTTAAAGATGCGGAAGTTGGGGTGTTACACCTTGCATGGAAAAAAGGACCGTCACATGGCCCATGTGTTTCCATGCAAGGTGCCTTGTTGTCACCATGTATTGGCTGAGTCAAGGGAGAGATTGGATTGACAAAACCATGGATTTTGCTGGTTTTCTCGCTAAAAAAACCCAGAAATTCGCTGGGGTGCGTGGGGCGGTTGGCGCATGGGCCAGCCCACATGCAATTCTGAATTTGCGCCCAGGCCATCTGACACAGGTCGAGCTCGTGCGTCTGATTTTCGACACAGTTCGTGCAGCTGAAAACCTGAATTTTTTTTCTTCTTTATTTTTTATCATTATTTAATTTATCCACTTATGTGTTCACCAATTTTTCATCATTAATACTTTTATTTTCTAAAAATTAAATATTCTCCCCAAAATTTATATTTTTCTACCAAAAATTCATTAATTACACCAAAAATTCAATAATTTCTGCAAAAATTCAATAATCATTCTGAAAAATCATATTTTCTCCAAAACTTACATTTTGTTTGTAATTTAATGTATTCTCTCCTCAAAATTATATTTTCCAATTATGCAAATTTTGCTTTGATATATGATTAAAAATTAAAAAAATTTGAAAAAATTCGTATATTTTCATTAAAAATTTCATTAAAATACATGTATCAAACCCATTTATTCCTGTATGAAAAATATGGGTCATCACATATGCAAACCTAAACATGTGAGGTCTAACCATGGCATGCATAATCAATGATGATAAAACATGTACATCCAAGCATGAACATCTCATTGAAATCAAAATAATAAGATAAAACCCAAAAATTACTTCCACATCAATATTTTTACTCTTTTGAAGCCTCAATCGAATCCCTTTCAGAACTTTCCAACTGCTACCATGAAATTTCAATAGCACTTGGTTACTTCAACTCTAGCTGCTACAAAATTTTTGCAACACTCTATTCCTTCTACCCCAATTGTTGTTTAGAACAGCCCCAAAAGAGATAAAGAATGTCAAGAAAGAGGCAGAGGGGAAGAGAGAAAGCAAGAAGAACTTATCAGTTCTTATTGGGATGAAAAGATTGTAAGCACAAGGCCCCTTTATGTAGAATTTCAGAAGTCAAGATTTAGCAAGTTTGGATGGCTAGTGAACAAGAAACTTTCAATTCTCTTCTTGAGCACTGCACATGTGTGTGTGGGGTTAGGCTTTTGTGTTGCACACTTTACCAATTCTTTTTGTGTGTAACAAGGGTTTGGAAATCGCCGTGTGAGACAATAGTTCTTGGTTCCTCAAGACTATAGCCCTAAGGTTCTACAAAACGCAAGACCATATTTGAGGACCGCGATCTTGCCACTTAGCAAGATTGTGGTTCATTTTCTTGGGATTTTCTTTGTGTTTTTGGTTCATTTTAGCACCAATTCCTTCCATTTTCCTTTTTTCTTCCAATTTCTCGAGTTTCTATTTACTTGTGTTTCCAATTTTTGTATTATGCACCAGCACAAACTATTACTTGCTATTTTGAACGTCATTAGTTACTTGTTAATTCTTGTAAACTGGATAAGAATTCCAATTGAATAATTATACTCAAATTTTCATATAATTATAGGAAATTAATTTCATCTTCATTTATTTCATTTCATACAAACTTTCAAGGTATTACATTCAACCTCTAATCCTAGATGTTGTACTATTGGAGGACTTATGAATGTGTGAGTGGAGCTAGTATCAAATAGCACATGCACCCTTGAGTTAAATAGAGTAAATATACCTTCAACCATAGCTGGGGTGCTTTGCTCTTGAGTTGTTGTCGCATAAACTTGCCCTTGTGCTTGTCAGTTTTGGGGGTAGGGTTGTTTTTGTGCCCTTGACGGAACTGGAGGAACAATAGGGTGAGGTTGGGTGTAGTATTTAGCAATGTGCCCCGATTGACTACACCTATAGCACATCCTCAAGTCTACCTGAGGAATAGAATTTGACTTAAGCCATTGATTTCTGATGAAGGAATTGGTCTTTGAATTTCCTTGGCCTCTTTTTAAGTTGTTCTTAACTGTTGGATTTTGTTGTCCTTGACCCCTAACTTATTTTGACCTTCTTGATGCCCATCTGGCGACCTTGGTTTGTAGTTGGGATTTTCATAACTTCCCATTTGTTCTCTTCGTTGAAATTTTCTTTGGTTTCCAGTTTCATGTCATGGTACTCCTACTACTCTTTTTCCTTTATTTCTTCATTGTTCCTGTTGTATTCGTTTTTGCTCAAGCTACATGGCTCGATAATAATTTCTCGATAATTCTCCAATTCTAGAATGGACAATGCTTGCCTTAATTTAGGCCTAAGTTCATTGTAGAATTTCTCAGTTTTATCTCTTTCATTAGCAAAAATAGAAAGAGAAAAGACTGACAGCTCAGCAAATCTCGCTACATATTCTTGTACTGACAGTTGTCCTTGAAACAACTTGGAAAATTCTAACCTTTTTTGTTTTTTAAAAGCCTTTGGGAAGTATTCATCAATAAACAAGGCATCAAATGCGATCCATGTCATTGTTGATACGCTTGAGCTTGGATCTTCTTTAACCATTTGCCACCATTTGTGTGCTATTTCCATTAATTGGTATGTAGCTAAAGGAATTCTCCTTCCTTCAAGTACTCCCATGGCCTCAAAGGCTTTTCGAGTTTCATCAAGCCACTTTTGAGCTGCTTCTACATCAAGCTTCCCATCAACGGTTAGTTGTTGCAACTATCTAAACTTAGTTATTTGATTGGTGTCATAACCTTCTTCCATTCTCCCTAAATTAACACGTGGAGATTGAGTTGGTACCCTTCTTTCTTGTAACTCATCCATTTTGCAATCGACGTAACTAATAAAGTGATGGAAGAATTTTTCCATTTTTGTGGATGGATCACTTAACGTCTCATTATCAGCTTCTAATGGTGATGGGTTCACCATGGATGCCCCTCTACCTACATTTTCTTCTTGTTTATTTGTTACTTCTGGCATTAATGTCCTTTCTGCTTGCGATGATCCTATATCATTTCATAGTTGATTGTTATCCCTTACAAGAGCAAAACTATAATTGCCTAGGTTGCGCGTCCGAACTGGCATTTTGCGATTTTTTTTGTTTGCAATTTATTCAATTTTCTAAAATTATTAGGTTACCCACATAATTTTTCTATGGTAAGGGAATGAAACTTGTTGCCAATATTCTCTGAATATTGTGATTGAGCGTGTGCACCTTTGTATCTCTCTCTCTCTCTTTCTCTCTCTCTCTCTCTTGAAAATACTTATATATATATATATATATGAAAAAACCATTCACACCATATTCAAAGAAATGGCTTCAAATTTAAATGGTCAAGTTGTTCTAATTTGCTATAACATGTGAGTTATTCTATCATCATTATTTAATACAAGTAACTAATAGAAATTTTAGAAATTACCAGTTATCTATCAAATTCGCATGTCCCATACCATTCAAATTTGGAGATAAATAATAATGTCTAATATTTTTATCACTCACCAATCAAGGCTACAGAGATTTAAATCCTCAAGTTCTCTAATTTTAACACATATTTTAAATGTCCCATGCCAACCAAAAGTATGATCAAAATTAGAGTTTCTAATTTTCTAAATTTCTATTTAATCATGGTCATATAGCACACAATTTATAATTGTTTTGCTTTCCAAATGAGATATGTTTTCTGTTAGTATTAGTAGCATACTAATTAGTATTTTCTAATATTATCTTATTAGTAACTTTATTTAATATTTATCTACCAAATACATCTAAAGAAGTATTGTTGTTTATTTCTATATTACCAAAGACATTTAAAAAAAATCATTTAATACTTCTTTATTACCAAAGACGTATAATAATGAAGGGTTCTAAGAGATAAATCGTTACGTTCATTTCTACCTATAATTGAGCATACTAATTAGTATTTTCTAACATTATCTTATTAGTAACTTCATTTAATATTTATCTACCAAATACATCCAAAAAAGTATTGTCATGTATTTCTTTATTACCAAACACATAGTAATGAAGGGTTCTAAGAGATAAATTCTTACATTCATTTCTACCCATAATCGAGCATCTACCGCCCGGGCCAGGCGTGTGGGCCGGCCCAACTAGGCTGGCCGGCCCACGCGCCCAAGAGGGGGTCCAGCCCCCTCTTCTCCTTGTCTTTTTGTGCTTTTTTGGGGGTTTTTTGGTCGATTTTTGACCGAATTTTGGGGATTTTCAGTAGATTTTTTTCCAGCTAGACCATGGGAGTTCATGGTTTAGATCCATGGTTTTGGCTATCACTTCATGGCCTCCAAATTGGCCAATGAAGGCTGCCAACGGGGCATCCAACATGTGATGTTAAGTACCACCTGGAAGCCACATGTCATCCACACCTTTGCCAAGCAAGCACCCCCATGCAACAAAAAGGCATTCTTTGAGCTCAAACCCAGAATTTTCAGATTCTGTAGCAAATTTTCCAAGCTCAAAACTTCTTCAATTCTCAACCAAATCCTGCAAACTATAGCTATATTTGAAGCTTGTACCACCACCTACAAGGTCCCACAAGTAGTTTGCGCAATCTTGGAGCTGTCTAAAGCAGAAATCATCAAGAAGAGGGCTGTCCACACTATTTAAACCCAGAAAAACTAGAAAGTATGTGCTGGAACCACTTTTGAAGCCTTACACCTTGGCCATTTCCAGTTCCTTTTTGAAGGTAAAATGGTTCACTCCCCTCATTTTCGTATGTAACTTTGATCTCCAAGAGTTAGAGAATGAAAAATAGGGCCTTATGCATGATTTTAGAACCCTTGAAGTTGATTACTTATCCACTGTCACAACTGTGTAACAGAGACAGTTGAAGCAACCTTGGGAAAGTTCACTCTTGAACTACTCTAGGCACGTCCCTAAGGTAAAAATCCATCATTCTACTCCTTATCATAAGTATTCTAGTGCCAAAGGGGTAGAAACCAGAAATTGGAACGTTCAATGTGTTTTATAACTCACTGTCGCTAACTGTTAGACATACTGTTGCAACAGTGCCGACAGAAACAGTTGAGATTAGAATAAGAGCTACATTTAGGACACCTAAAGGCACCCTTTCAAGTTGGAACCAGAGGCATTGTAGACTCCATAATAGAGGTTCCAGAAAGGTATAAAGGCTTGACCTTGAACTCTTGTGGATGTGTCTTGTTAATACATGCAAATATGCTATGATTGTAGGGTGCTAGAGCAAATTCCCTGTGTTATTTAGAGTATAGCAGAATATTGATGGAATGATAGACATGTTTTTGATGTTGCATGCTACTTATTCGAAGTGGTTGTGATTAGTGGATGTGTTATGACCTGTAAATTGTAGGTGGACACAAGAAACAACCCATAGGATGGTGATTGAATGAGGAAAAAGAACACTAGAAGATAGTAGAATCCTTGAACCCAGAAAAACTAGGTTAACCAAGGCAAACAGTCACTGCCTGTCACAGGGGATACGGAATCTATGTAATTTCTGTTATCATGCTTAGAAACCTTAGTAAATAAGGTCCAAAAATTGTAATTTAAAATTTGGAAGAAACTTTAGGAAGTCTATAACAATTCTGCAAGGTTTGGTGCAAATTTGATGTGCGGATTGCCCGCAGAAAAATCGAGAAAATGGTTGCGTAGATGGGGCTATAGGCTAATTTGTGCCTAAGTAATGGAAATTCGGAATATTGACCCTTTTGGCCCAATTGACTCCATAAAGACCAGAATTGACCCTGTGTGACTCTGTTGACCAGCTAGGCCAGCAAATGATAAGTTGACTAGGGTTGACCAGGATTGACCGAGGTCAATCGAATGGACTTAGTGACTAAGGCAAGGTGAACGAACATATGTAAACTATTCTTGACTAGGTCAAGAAATTGATTAACCAATGATATAAAATTAGAGTGAGCCAAGTCCCATATTAATGATAAGAGGTTGCGTCAATTTCGCATGACCCAGTGCTAGTGGGACGCGATCGGTCGCGAGAGGAGCGCTGGTAACGGAGCATCCCTGTGAGTAGTGTTTTCTAACTCATTTCTTAGAGCTTGTTATTCTGAGCATTATGAAAATAGATTACATATTGTGATGAATTTGCATTCTTTTAAATGGGTTTTAAATGAAAAGTGCATCGAGTCTCGAGGTCTAAGAGTACAGGGTTAGGGTGGGTTGTGTCGGTCTCTCATACGACCCCGAAAGGTGACCACCTAGCACAGAGTGCCCGCCAGGGGGTTCTGTGGGCCTACGATGATTGCAACGGCAATAAAACCTAATCGGGCCGTTACTATAAGGCAACGACAATAAGTCCTAGTTGGTCGTTACGATGATGGCAATGGCAATAAGACCTAATCGAAGTCGACATGATACTCCTAACTGTCTTTAACCTGTTCGAGTGATTTTTTTAATCGCCTCGAAGAGCTCGCGAGCCTCGGTGAATGTTTTCACTATTTAACTATTTTTGAATGAAGGTGCAAAACTGCATTACGATTTTGAATTGTGTTTACTATGGCATTCACTTGCATATGCTATTGCTTATGCATTCATGGCACATGTTTTAATTGTGGAATACTTGTTCTAAGTTTGAATTAGACTACATTACTCACTGAACCGCCGTGGACAATTAGGCTCACTACTCTAACTTTTCAGGTTCTTCAACAGTGGATAAGGGCAAGGGAGTGGTCATTGCATAGAGCTGCATTCCCTTACTCGTTTTGGTAGGACTTCTTTGTATTTTCCTTTCTGTTATTGTCTTTTGAGGGTTAGGACCTATGTATAGGAGTGAGGAAAGCTTGTATATAAGGGATAGTCACTCCCGTTGCTACACATGTTGTAATGACCCGTTTTGGACATATGAAGTTCTTATTGGTGTTCGTGTATTAAATTTTTGATCCATTCCTTATGATTACTCTGAAAGTGTGTGAAGTGGTGTTGTATGTTGAAGCTTAACAGTGTCTTGGCAAGCTCGGCTTGCAGGCGGGTTTGTTGGGACACTGTGCCAGTCGGTTCGTCCTTCATCCTAGGGAAGGGGTCCCGACATTGTATTCATATCAATGAGTAAAACATCGATATATAATTTGTCAGTACCCATATAAGCCCCAGGAATTTATATAGTAATTGGAAGTCGATACATAGGAGGTATACCGATTAACACTGAAGTTTTAGTTAGTGGATACTAAAATATCCAAAAGAAAATTCTAAATTCAATGACACTAAAATTAAGATTTTTTGGGATCAACTGATATATTAAATTCTCATTTATGCGATTTGAGGATTAATTAATAAATATAAAAAAAATGTATATAGGGTTATATAATGTTCGATAATAAGAAATATTATATAATGTTTTATATACAATGTTGCATAACATTATAAAATACTTACTGAAAAAAATGCATAATATAGGAAATAATTAACATTCTCCTATTTACTATATTGAACCGCCAAATTTATGAAAAGAGTGATTATTATGTACCAAAAGTGGTACACATGTTAATAGTATAGATTTTTGTTATTTTGGGTCAATATTAAAGGCTTAATTTGTAACACCCCAACCCCCGTATCATTAAGCATTGGACCATCCACCGTTTTTCTTGACAGTGGACTAAACCAAACGGCGGGTCAGGCCGGTGCTACTTTACAAGTGACACACACTTGACATT
>JAJIYU010002628.1:0-29488 GCA_030144865.1 Tinospora cordifolia | reverse complement strand
TTTTTTCATTTAACTATCAAATTAAGGTTTTATTTGTTTGATTTTCACTATAACTATAATTTATTTTATTTTTAGTGTGTTATCCCACAATTTGCACCCATAAATTAATTTTGAAATTAATTTATTTAATTATTTGACAAAATTCTGGGGTATTATAGTGTCAAAGCTCGCAAATTAAGTTCCATAAAGCTTGGAGATGGAACATCATATCCTGACATGGTGTGTTGGGGTGTATCGGATTGACGATGTAATGGAGTGCCTTGTGATTCATTAGCCTCCATGCTTAACCCAAAGTGAACGTCATCTGATAACGCTGGTTGGTTCATAGACCCATCTTGTTCTATCATCGTCATTAATGTATGCCCAAAGTGATTATGATTATACCTCTCTGCCACTTCATCGTAATCATCATCACCTTCCAAATCAGCACTGCTTTCTCGATGATAACCGTCATCATAATCATTATCACCATCGTCATCGAAATTGCAATGATCATCATGTAAACATGTCACGGGGGCAATAGGTGACAATGTACTTGGACCAATATCCTCTGATGACCTTGATGCATTACGTACAACATAATGTTTATTCCTTGATAAATCAGCTGCACAGCCTTGAGTTGGAAGTCCATCGATAACATCAACATAAATCTCCATGTTATTAGGCAGGGTCATCTCTCGCAACATAACAAATATATGTCTTAAACTTTCATCATTTGTGATTGGAAAACTTATAAGGTTTACCGTTCCAACAGCATAAACCAAAGGATATCTATATGTCATTTTGATTTTGGTTCCATCAGATATATGCAGTACATTACGAATAGTTCCTTCAAACTTCTCAAATCCAACACCAAATAAAACTCTTGTAATGGTAGCTGGCATACGATCGTACGATACACCTTGGGCATTGGATACTATTTTTCCATTAAAATAACATAGCACTGAAATAAATCTGTCTTCCATCTACGTCCACATGCACAATCAGCACAATAAATTGATAAAAGAATATTATAAAAAATAGATAGTACGAGGGTAGCAAAATACACATTCTCAATCAAATATAATGAAGAATAAAAATGAATGGATGAATAGAAACATAATACCATACTCTAGTATCAGATAGCAAATTAGGGCATGTTGTTGCTTGTAGTGTTTGGACCATGGGAAGTTTACAATTACCTTCTAGTATCTTTAGGACTTGATTAAATAATAAACAATTTTTTAAGCCAGGTTCAATCACATTGATAATGGCAATACTACCATATGTCAAGCTTCACAATCGATTAATAAGTTAACCATGAGAAAAACTGAGTCAATATTCTTAATGTTTCGAATTTATTTACCCTTTACATGGAGAAAATTGCAATTTAAAATCATTATCAATTGTTTTATAATTTATTGATTGCTTCAATAGAAACAAAACTCCATCAAGGCTGAAGATGATGCACTCTCCTTGAATTATATCATCTTTAATACCTTGCTTACAATTTTTAAAAAACTTTTGATGGTCATGAATGAAAACCCCACTAGATTTTATACTTAGATTTAGATAATCAAGTTTTTACTTCGACTTAAAAGCAATTTATCTACTCACTGCAGGTGTCTAGTCCATACAAAAGGTTTTCGCCAGAAAAGAACCTATATTATTGCTAGATGCAAGCATTAATCACCTTAACGAGAAAACATCAGAGTGCGCAATGTTACTTCCAAGAAAACCTCCTACCTCTTACATAGCTATCTCACTAATGACAAGGACAAAAATTTGATCAATTTGTTTTCAAATTTTGAAAACATCTTGCACAACAATATGGAGATAGGAAACATCTTGGAAAACAAGCCTACATTACAACCCTTGTGTGTTGTAAGAAAATAAGATGGTGTTAGATTTTTATCATAAGCAAGAGAAATTTTTCATAGTCGAACAAAACTTAAACAATATTTTCTAACCTCTGTAGGATAAAAAATTCATGTGAAAGAAAAGGAGGGAGAGAAATTTCATCTTGAGAATACTATGGTCATATAACACAACTTTCTTACTTCATATTTAAAAAAACATTTCCTAAGAAAATAACAATTTCCTCACCCATCAAACGAGCTCTAAATGTAGAATATCTTCTATGTTTGTTAGACCGAACATTGGAGCAAATAAATCTTCACACCCATCCATCCTATCAACCATCATTATATTCACCAATAACACAAACAAATTTCTATTACAACCATTATTCTTCATTTTTCTTCCCCTTTTTAAGAGAAATTAACAAATACATTACAAACGAAAAATAGATGGTCACAAAAGACCACGAGAAGAAAATTAGACATCCACCTCAATCTCTATTATAGTCAATGTATAAATAATAGGCTTTCAACTTTATATTTAATACAGTGACTACACATCTTTAATTTATAATAGGATTTCAACTTTATAGTTGATAACGTGTTTAGTACTCCTCTTTAATTATTCAACACTTAGATCATATATCATCCTTTCTTTCAACCCAAAAATAAATAAAAATATACATAGAAAATCAATCAACTAAATAAATTAATAAATAACTAAATAAATAAAATAATCATGGAAGAGACTTTTTCTTGTATCATATTTTTATTTTTCTTCCATTATTGTAACATTGAAATTAAACCTCTAATTTCAAATAATTAATTCTACTGGTATAATTTAGTTTATTATAATAATTAATTGAATGGATAAAATTACTAAATTATCAAATGCTAAGGCAAGGATAGAGTGCATCAAGAGGATGGAAAGAGAGTAGCAATCTCTTGGTTATCTTTCAAACATTCACTTTTCTAGCACAAGCATAATAATTTAAAGTATTTCAGTTTATATAATACTTTAAGTTAATCTACTTACCCTGTATTTATAATAAAAACTGGAAAAACTTTTAATATTACTTAAATAAACATCTACTACAATTAAAAACTCAAAAATTAATACATAAAAAATCAAACACAAACTAATACCACAATTTTTAATTTAGTAATACTCAAATTACTCTCTTAAGCCACCTAAGAAATTACTCTTCAAGGTTTATGTATGCAGAACTTTATTAATTACTACTTACTTTTATAGTTTAAGAAATCAATTATACTAAGAAAACTCATTCTTCATGACACTTATTTTTTGTCACGCGCTTAATCACTTAAATTGATTAAATTAACTCATCTAATGCATCATCTTATATTTAAAATATATATTAAATAACATTTTAATACAACTTAAACATTAAAATTAAATATTTACTATAGTTAGAAACTGTAATTTTTAGAAATTTCTTTAAACTAACATACTTTCAGTTTTACTTATATTTAAATTACTTGCACAATCATGGAACTAAACCTAACACTCTTTAACCATAATCTTATTGCTACTAAGATGCTTCACCCTTAATTTTTTTAATACATTTATTGTTACAAATTTTGACTAATGATGAAAAGAGTAATAGTAATAAATCAAGAGAACTAGAATGCAAAAGAACAAAAATTCAAAAATAAGGAGAAAGTCAAAGAAAAGAAAAACCCTTTATTCCTTATTGAATTATTGTCATGTCTTTTAAGTTTACAATCATGTACATTTATAGGAGTTAGGATTCTCAAGTTTTTCAATTCCATAAAAAAAGTAAAAGACGTAAGTAACTACTAGTTTTGGATAAATTTTTAAATTGTATATCAAGTAAATTTTATGCTTTGTAGGGTTTTCTCCTTGTAGATGGAATCAATTTTCCAACATAGCCTCCATCTTGTCCTATTTGGTAGTCAATATCTCAAATTTCTCGATTGACATAATGCTCTCTCTCTCTCTCTCTCTCTCTCTCTCTCTCTCTCTCTCTCTCTCTCTCTCTCTCTCTCTCTCTCTCTCTCTTTAAATTTTTGCAATCATGCTTGGTGTGGAGGTTGAGGACGATTGGCCAAGAATTAATAGTAAGTAGCTTTCATACTTGTTCACATGGATTTCCTTTTTTCTAGCAATTGAGAATAGTTTTCTGGATTTTTGTGGTTGTTTGCGTAGAGGTCATAGGTTCTCTCTATTCAATCCTTGCTTATGTTAAGCAACTGATCATTTTCCAATCTTCATCGAATGCACAACCATAAATGTATTAAAAAAATTAATACAGCAAGCATAAGCAAAAGAGGGAGAGATATTTAATTTTACAGCATAAGCAATAGAGGTTTTATTGTAATGAAATCACCTGCGAAATCCTATCTTTCCTCATTGTCTTTGTAGTTGTGTTTGTTTTACTTCGTAATTCCATAAGCCATGAAGATGCACATCGCATCATATTCAATTAAGATTTCTATTAGAAAGTCAAGTGTTGCTGGGAAGATCCTTGAATGTGTGTGTGTGTGTGTGTTGGTTTGTTTGTTTTGTTTTTTAGTCTAAGATTATGTAGATGTGAAAATGTTGATTTTTTGAGTTGATTTAATAGGAGCTGCTACCAACAAATATATGCATCATAGGTGGAATACTAATATCTATATGGTACTTGATTAATGCATTTTCCAATTATAGTTGTTTATTCCACTTTATTTGTTATGGAAGTTGTTTTCCTCCCTGTACGAAATGATTGCATTTTTCTTTCCCTACCTTGGTTGAATGAAATTTCATCCTTCTGTTGTTTCTGACCAAAGGGTTTGTAATAATAGATAACCATGGATACAAAAAGTGTTGCTTCTCAGTTGCGTTCTTCTGGTCTCTTGCAAACTCAGGGCCTAATAGGAGGCAAATAGATTGGAGCATATGATGAAAAAACCATAGAGGTTTTTCAAGCTTAAAATTTCATCATCTTATCTTGTTCATTACACTCTAGATGGACTATCTGTAAAGTGTTGGAATTTGGTTATTTTTATGCTTAATTCTAATATTAGTTTCTTAATTACTGTAACAATCTCTCAAAAGAAGAAAGAATGACTAATACATTTCAACGTGGATGTTGTTGTCCTTATTCAGGCATTATTGTAACACCTCGCCTCCCAAGTCCCATCTTCCACGTCATCTGACGGTTCAATTCTCTTTGATAAAAAATCTTGGGATGCCCGGGTGACGAGCCCGTGCTACATTTTCTTTTTCTTAGACCCAAATGCATTAGGGTTCCTGTGTATATTAGTCCTTGAACAAAATGACGTCATAGTAAAGAAGATTCTTCATTTGTTCATTCAACAATTTCAAGTACAATATTTCATTACAGCGAAAAGTAAATTTAAAGCTGAAAATACATGATTCCACTTCGGCCGATGTCCAGTGAATCATTCCATCTATTTAATCCATTATTCCAACTAGACAATGCAAGCAGATCAAACACTTTCAGAGATCGATTCAATTCAACCAATATATTAATTCAGTTGTAATTTAGACCGAACGACAATACCTTTTGTGCTCCAGATCTAGGGAGAGAGATCAATTTTGAAACTCAAACCCATTTCTAGTGGGTTTATTTTTGAAACGCGTTCCATGCTGGTGTCAGTATTGACAACCAGTTCCAATTCTACATGGAACACAGAAAGTCCCCCGTACCGGTACGTGGTTGGAATCTCATTTAATCTGACTTTTGTGTGCAAAAGCATGGTAGATAAATATTTCAACAGAAATTAAACATGCCATAGTATAACATGATAAATCAACAAAACACGGATTTTTGATTTCTGATGTAGAAGATCGTACGAGACGCAACTACAGAGCATCCTCTCTCAAATAGGAAAAAAAATGACTTCTGATTTCTGATGTAGAAGATCGTACAAAACGCAACTACAGAGCATACTCTCTTGGTCATGCAACATGATAATTGAACGACATAAATGCAAAGAATAAGAATAAAAGCATAAAAACTATCAAGCTAACCAAACAAGCAAGCATCATCTAAATCAAAATAATAAATTAAAAGAAAGGAAATAAACTCACCTCGAGATCGCTTTCTAAATTATTTGTAGCACTTCGTGGCTACTACTTCGCGAACTATTTAGAATAGCTCAAGCAAAGAAGAATTAGAACTAAGGTTGCCAAGAAGGAGGCAAAGAGAGAAAGCAAGAGGAATTCTCAACTCTTGTCTTTGGGATGAATGAAATGGGTGGAGTAGGGGGGTTTATATAGGGCCCTCCTTCAAATAGTGTCTCTATCTTTCCAATGTGGGATTATTCCTTCCCACACATGCCCACTTTAACATCTCAACATATGAGATGTTTTATTCATGAATGCTTTTCTTTTACACATTACTTCTCTATGTATATTACCATCATACTAAACGAAATATTATTTTTATGAGTGCATCTAATTAATACTTTATACACATACTTTTTATATTAATATCATACTAAAAATATTATTTTCTTGTTCAAATAGAGAAGCTTATATTTACCCAACAATTCTATATGTCTAATATGAATCAATGTATATTCCTTTATTCTTCCATACTAACTAATTAATTGCATACCAATGACAAATATATATGTGTTTATATTTAAATATATACATATATGTGTTTTAAACTCAAATTTCGATTATTACATCACTAAAATTTTCGGTATTACAATTATTACATCACTAAAATTTCAGGTATTACAATTATTTATGGTCTTTCTACCTGATTTAGAATGTTAAAATGTGTCTCTTAGCTGCTACATATTGACTTCACTTACGATTAATGATTATTATGATTAATGATACTTAGCTATTTAGAGTTTGTAGTTCGAAAACCAAATGATCATTCTTATGTTGGGGATAAGTAACATCCTTCCTTTTCCCCCTTCGCATAAATGAAATTTCTTAAAATATTGGCATCTAAAGTACTTGATTCTCTATATTTAAGAAGCATTACTTGAGTACAAGGGTGCTGCAAAATTGCCAATTCAATTATATCATTTTCCATTAGATGCCATTTAGCTGATTTTTTTTTTCTTTCTTACTCTAATTTATTCTTAATTTTATGAGATACTTTCATTATTAATTTTACTAGAAAGGTTATAAACTAGACAATTCATGTTATGGTAGGTACGCAATCCTACAACTGGTGATGTGATTACAAATATTCCATGCAATATCTTCAGCACAAGAGGTTTTCAAATGTATGATTTATGTCGTTATATTTTAGTTTTGTGGCATATATTGGTGTGATTTTTGAGGGAATTCTTCAAGGTAGCTTGTGTTTGGATATTTTGTGATCCAAAATGATGTTTCATTTTACAGCAAGCATAAGCAAGAGAGAAAGAGCAAGTGCTTATCGGCTAGGGCAAATGCTACACGGCGACGGAGGGAGAGATAGTTATAGTATGAGAGGAGGCGACACGGCGACGAACGACGATAACTTCACAGCGACGACACCGCGAGCACTTCACAGTGAGGTAGCTAGCGCAATGGCGAGCAAGAGCAGCGATGGCACCGCGAGCACTTCACAGCGAGGCAGCTAGGGCGACGGCGAGTAAGAGCAGCGACAACGACAGGGCGACGGACGACGGCAGCTACGGCGATGGACGGCAACAACACCTAGGGCAAAATTATGGATGAAGGCGTCTTTAACGAAAGGCGTTTTCTATGATGGAAGGCATTTTCTGTGTGGTTTATGAGCACCAAGGTGTGTTTATAAGGGACCAAGAAGAGGCATTTTCTATAAAAATGCCTCCACTTAACCTAGTGGAGGCATTTTTACAAAAAACGCCTCCTGTACAAACTCCTGTAAAGAGTAGTTTTTACAGGAGGTGTTTTTACAAAAAAGGCCTCCTGTACAGACTTGTGTAAAATGCCTCCATAGTGGACGCGTTTTTACAAAAAACACTTCCACTCCGGAGGTCTTTTTTGCAAAAACGCCTTCAGGCCTCCTACATGGTCCACAAACCCGCCACGTAGACACACATGTGGTATAATACTGTTGAAAGTTGGGTATTTTTTGTATAATTTTAGTGAGTTGGGTAATTTAAAATTAATTTATTTTTATATTATTTTTAAAAAAAATCCCTTATGGATGGACAAAATGCTTCTGTCTACCAAGACTTGGATAGACGGGTGCATTTGGCTCGTTTAGCTTGTGGACAAACATAGTGCATCTGTTTGCCTGTGAGCTACACAGACAATACATTTTTAATTTCTTTTTTGTATAGTTTTGTTTATTTTTACCTAATAACCACTCAATTATTTTGTGTAGGATGATCTATACAATGACGATTATATGTGTAATGAAGAAAAAAAATGTCCAAAAATAATATTTGTATTGCACAAACATGAGCTTTACAATTTATAACCCAATCCTAATGTGATTATTTGAGATCATATGGCAAAGTTTTCATTGAGTCAAATATTCAGAAGTAGAGATGAATTAATTGAATGGAAAAGAGAAGTTGGTCGAAGACATAGTTTTGTAATTATAATAATAAGTTTGCACACTTAACAAAAAGAAAGGTGACCAACAATTAGATTTGCACGTGAAAGACATAGGTTACGTAAGATAAGGCTAGATAGATTGTCTAAAACAAATAAAAAGAAGGCTAATGAAAAATGTACAAACAAAATGTGGTTGTATGTTTGTACTATGGAGTTTGAAGTTACATAATACCGATGATTGGAGTGTAGTTGTTGACTGTGCAGCTCATAACCATTCAACGGCAAGACAAATGGGACATCACTCATTTATAGGTAGACTCAATAAGGATGAGAGGAGTATACTTGTTTAGATTAGTTAAATTAATGCAAGACCCTAAGGTATTTTGATTGTCTTGAAGCAAAAACTGTAATACCCCGAAGGACCAATAGACCTCTATGTAGTTTCGAACAAGTTAAATATAAAATAATCAAATAAATAAATGGGAAAGAATATTTTTAATTCCATGATTGCATGAAATATGTATAAATAAACTTAGATTAATTATCAAAATAATATAAAAATCGAAAATCACAAGAAAATGTGCAAAATGTTGCATTTACGTGATTACAATGGTAATGAAAAACGAAAACCAGAAAAAAAAAACAAACATGCACTGGTTACCACGGTAACACGACACTGTATAAGAAAAATGCATGCGCAGGAAGTCCTAAATCTGTCATTTCCTCACAACTACTCCAGTGCTCTCCCCAAAACCCAAGCCCAACCATCCAAACCTGTTTCCTTCTCTTTTCTTTCAAGGCTTAACTTGATCCAAACTCATTCAAACACCTCTTTATTGATTCATAGGCCAAGATCTGTGAAGAACAACTGCAACAAGGAAGAAAATCGTTGGAGAGCTATTCGAAATCACTTGTGCACAGGTAAATCATGAAATCACCCTTGAAATCATAGCTTTCTAGGTATAGCTCCACATTTCTTAAGCATATACACGTTTTCTATTGTAAAACAGATTGTTGGAGGGTTTAAAACCTCATTTTGGAGAGAAACGAAGAGGAGAAACATTTGAGCATGAGGTATGACACTTTCTCTTCAATTTATTCATGTTTTAATGTGCAATATTGTGTGTTTGATGTGTGAAACATTTGAGGGAACCACGAATGGGATGGTGCACATGAGAGTATTGCATTTTTGGAAAATCTCATGGTTATCGCAGTAACACACCAAACACACACAGAAAACGCACAACCCCCACTAGTTACCACGGTAATTGACCGTAGTAACGCATTGGAAAACCAGTTAGGGCACTAGTTACTGAAGTAACACGTCGTGTGACTAGTTTTTCGCCCTTGGTCAATGTACACCATGGGATATAAATGTCGTGAGACCATTACACTATGATTTAAACATGTGATGAATACTCCAAACTCATATGTTGTATTTGAAACACACTAATGTAATGAAAGTGTTTAAATGTTTTGTATTATGGTTTGAATAATGCTAATGATATATAAATATGATCCACTGAGCTCTTAATCTAGCCCCACTTTTCTATTTCAGGTGACATTTGATGTGACACGAGTTGATCGTCACCAAACGACTTTGATAGTAGTTGAGACCACACAGAAGAGGTTACTTTTGACATGATTTTCTTTTGGTATTTGATGTAACTAGGCATGTGCCCTCTTTTCCTTTGAAACTGAAACATATATTTTTCAAATGAACTAGACTTTGGCCGCATAGGCCTTATTATGTTTTGAGATATGTGTTTAAGTTGATTAAAGGGTGATTTGGACTATTACAAATTATCTTAAATGTTTTGGACTCTGACTTATGAATTATATTATTTAAAACTTTTACTTGGAAACTTTATTTCAAACTTGCTAAAATTGCATATTTATTCAAATTGGTGTTTGAGCCACAGATCATTACTTGGCAAGTTTTCTTAGAAATTATATTTCCAATGATCACTGTTTGTTTAAATTGATTTCATCATTATTTAAAAGGAGAACCTGAAAGACGACTTTGAAAGAAAGAAAGAAAAATAGAGAATGAATTAAATGACGCACCAGTTCTCAACTGACGAATTGAGTATGGCTTCTCCTGCCGAATGGGTGTGTCTCTCTCGCGCAGCCCCGAAGACTCACACGAAAGAGAGGGTCGGGAGTTGGGGTGTCACAAAGTTGGCATCAAATCCCAGTCGTCTGATATACTGGGCCAGAAAAAATATTTACTCTGAATATAATGTCAAATGGGAAATAAATAGATAGAGGTCACTCTAGGTCGTTAGGTTGCTAAAATAAAACGGTGATGCCAACATTCCTGAGTTTACTCTCATGCAAGGCACTTGTCTTGAGAGGTGTCCATGAGAGTTTGAGGTCTTCTCGGAGGGGTGTACCTAAGGGTTTGATGCTCACGTTTCGGGGAAGGGTGTCCTCGATGGTTTGAGGCTTGCTCCGAGAAGGTGTCCTTGATGGTTTGAGACCTACTTGGGAAGTGTCCTAGGGGTGGATTTTGGACCGATGGTATCATGGAGAAATAATAGTGTCAGGAATGGACATAACCTATTGATTCGGTGAAAGAACCCTTTAGCCAAATGTTGAGACCATACAGATTGTAAATAGAGACTAGGTGCTGCCACGAAGGAATAGTGGATCATAAACTTGAATAAAAGCTATTAGAATATAAGCTAGAGACTGAAAATGTGTGAAAACAAACACTTGATTAGTCAATACACGACGTAGGGAGAATCTTGTATCCTTGGTTTCTAGTGGTATGGGACGCATAGGAATTCAGGAGTATGAAGGAATCCTAGAGTCGGAGATTAATAGACCATGTTTGATGAATGATCAGTAGCTTTGGAAGAACTTGTTTCCCTATGTTTGGCTGGTATGAGACGATCAAGTATAGTGGGGCTTGGGAAGCCTTAAAAGTCGAGACATTTACAAAATTGTTTGGGTGTAGTGAAATCTTTGAGTGGAAGCCTGTATCGATGGGCAAGGGTGGTATGAGATGCACAAACTCGAAGGCACAGATGGAAGCTTGGAATTTCATTATGCTAGTATGCATTGCTTGATTGATTTATTTATTTTATGATTGTATAGAAGTATTATTATTTTGAATATTTTTGCATGAAACAAAAAGTCTTGTACCTAGAAATGAATGAAGTTATTATTGACTTAAAAGCATAAACCAATATGCCACTAAACAAATCAAGAACCTAGAAATATGAACCTAGAATCATGGTAGTGTGAATAACGTGAAAGAAACTGTCTCGACAATAGGAATAAGTGTTTTAAGAGGTAGCTATTATCACAAGTTGCAAAGATCATTTAATATCCAGAGTCTGAGAAAAGAGATGTCTAAAATCGGAATGAAACAAAGTAAAGATGTGATTCACTTGGAGATATAAACTTTTCAATGTTATTGCATGATTTTACAATTGGATACTAAAGTGGCTTTTAACTTGTAGATAATGGTAGGAACAAGAAGAAATACGACTAGAGATGATCACACTACTGAGTCAAGGCAAAGGGACGAGAAGATGCTAGTAGCAGCAATGCCAGTAGGGGTGATGGTAACCCATGAGATAATTGCAAAGATTACACAGAGTGGTAGAGTAGGTCATGAGGACCTTATAGCGACTAATACTGTCACCGGTATAGCTAGAACCACAAGTACGACATCAACCCCAGGCTCATCAGAAGTTGATGCCTATAAACCCAGTGCCACATGATCAATCTATAGGGTATGACATGGAATAGCGAGACTTGTTGATTGAGTTTCAGAAGCTGTGACCCAGTACATTTGAGGAGATAGTGGACCATAGCGCAATTGACAGATGGTTTACTGAAATGAATAAGCACCTAAATGCTATGGGGGTATATGGGCCTAGGAGGGTGGCATTAGCTGAGCATCACTTGGTAGGACCTGCCTATCATTGGTGGGAGATGATTGTACATGACCCCACTGTGGATGAGTCGGCCATAACATGGGAGGAATTTAAGGTACTATTCTATGATAGCTTCTTCTCCATGGCAAGGACTAGGCAGGTGCAATCAAAGTTCGCCGACTGATGCAAAGGACTATGACAATGGTAGAATATGAGCAGAGATTCATCGAGCTATCTAGATTTGCTCCAAAGTTGATCAGGGATGAGCAGTCCAAGGTTGACAGATTCACTAAAGGGCTGAAAGTAGAGATAAGAAAAATTATAACTCCTCTGAAACTGACTACATTGACAGAAACAGTGGTAGGGCGCAAATCGTAGAGTGAGATCTCAAGTATGAGCAGACATTGAAGAATAGGCACAAGAGAATAAAACCAGAGAAGGTTGTCGGAGCCTCACAGAAAGGAGGAACAGACAAGAGGGATATAGAGCACCTCCCGCTCAGAGCCAAACACAGACCTACGATAGGCAGCAGACCCAGCAGACTTGACCTGATCGGGCTAAAAGTAATCAGATGAAGCATGCTAGGAGGCAAAGGTTGTGTTTGACGTGCAATCAGCAAAGGCACATTGCAAAGTATTGTCCTATGAGAGCTCCAGCCTCTTAGCAGCAACAACAGATACGTGGGCAAGGTGGTCGTCCATAGTAAAGGCAGGAGTCACATCCTTAGCCACAATAGAGAAATCAAGGAATCACATCTTCAGCCACAGTAGAGAAATCAAGCCCGATTGTACGCTATAGATGCTCAACTAATCCCACTTCCGTAGTGGAAGGTACATTTTTATTGTGTGGTGTTGTTGTGCAAGTATTGTTTGATTTGAATACCACTACATCGTTTATTTCTGAGAACCTAGTGGATAGAATGCATATAACAACCTGGGCCCACCGTGATGATATTGTCCCCATCTTAGCCACCACTGACTAGGTGAAGGGTTTTGTTCTTGGCAAGACTCGAACCTGAGTTTTCCAAAAGCGCTTGGCATAATAAGATACCCTCGAATGCACATTTAGCCCAAGAATTCCCCTGGAGTCAAACCGATGTGGGATATTACAATCTGCCCCTCTTGGGAGCAATCTCATCTTCGAGATTCACACCTCTAGTACACACAGAGCAGCTCTGATACCATTTGTAACAACTTGGGCCCACTAAATACCAATATTGTTCCCACCTTAGCCACCACTGACTGGGTGTAGGGTTTTGTTCTTGGCAAAACTCGAACCTGAGTCTACCAAAAGTGTTTGGCACAATGAGACACCCTCGAATGCACATTTAGCCTAGGAATCCTCCTAGAGTTGGATCGATATGGGATATTGCAACACAATTGGTGACAAACCCATTGGTAATGACATTAGACGTAGCCACACTCATAGGGGCTATAGTGAGTTCAAAGAGGTATTGTAAATGTGAACCTAGGTTTGAAATGAACAAAATAAATCGATGTGTGGTACATGAATAAATAGATGTGTGGGTACATGAATAAATAGATGTACCCGCCCATGAAGATTCATGGCTGGGTACATGAATAAATGGATGTGTGATTTGAGGTCTCTCTCCGCCCTTTCCTTGCCATAGATTGTACACTTCTTAATTGGGCACTTATAGGTTTATGTTATGTGTCTGACCAACAACCCTACTCAATTTTTTCCAATTCTATTTTCAATTGTCACTTGCTTCCTTCTGCTTTTACCTTTTAATGTTTAATCTCATGGCCAACTGAACAAGAACATAGTTTGTTATGACCAACCTGAGCATTACATTTATTTTTTAAGATGTGTTAATTTCTTTTTGACCAAAATCTTCCAGTTAGCGCACCGGAAAAATAAAATTGTGCACTGCCACTAATTTTTCAAAACTACAAATCAAATTGAACAACAGATCTTGAAATTTAAAGTAATGGTTTTGACATTTCTTTCAAAATATTTGGCCTTTCCATGAAAACTGAAGAAGATATTTTGACAACCCAAATGATAAAGTTTTGAAAACATGGAGACAAAGCCAAAAAGGAAAATGTTAATATTAAATTGTTTCTGATTTATTTACATATGTCTGCTTTTTCTATTAAGCAACCAAAGGCGCTCAACCTAATTTCTTATGGTTATTTGGGCGGATGGTGCCCCCATCTGGCTCAGAAGGCGAGCTTCCGGCTCAGCTATTTGCAATCTCTGTTCTTAAAAGAAAAGAAAGTCGATTCAATTATTTCAAATTTCATGGCTCCCCTGACACCATTATTTTATCAGATCATATATTGATTTGTACTTTTTTTTAAAGTGTCCATTTACATGTCGTGAGATTCTTTAAATATTATGTAAAAGTTTAAGGGTCAAATATAAATGTATAAAATGTAATGGTTATTTTACTCATATTGCTGTTAATAGGTTAATAATATTTGTGATTTTATTGCTTAAACATTAGTTCAATTCTAAATCAGTTTTGTTATGCAATGCAATTTTTATTCTCTTATTTTCTTATTTTGGTATACTTTTTGTTGTTATATTGATGCAATTTCAATTTTAAATTTTTTTTTAAATTAAGTGTAAGGTTGAGCAAAACTCTTTAAATTGACATATATACTTTCCTTGTAAACCAACTTATATTATTTTTTAATATATATTTTTTAAGTTTAAATTTATGAAAACAAAACCAACAAGTGTAAAATATAGTTCACCTTTTATTAGATCAACATTCTTATGTTATTAATATACAACATTATTGTTGAGTTTCTTCTTTTTTGCTTCTTTTATGGATGTTGATCGATTAGTAAAGATATTAAGGTAGTGTTTGGACACACTATTTGGATCCACTTATTTCAATAAGCCTTATTAAAATAGAGTGCTTGACAACATTAGGTTTAAGTCTTTTTTTAAATAAGACTTTTTCTGAAGTTGAGGAAACACCTCTTAAATAAGAGGTAAATTTTTTTTTGCTTTTTTTTAACAAGTGAAAAATCACTTATGTGGATAGTGATTCGGAGCATTCTGAAAGAGCTTGAATTTTTAAAAAATACCAGAATAACCTCTATGCCTCCAATACCTTGTTTCTGCGCAACTCTCTATCTTCTTCCCTCGTGAGAACTATTGCTCGTCTTCCTCATTAGAACAGTTTCTGTGCAACTCTCATCTTCTTCGCATATTCGGTAAGCTTTCTCCTCTTTGAACATTTTTCATCTCTTTCTCTCCATCTTGGTCTGTCTCATTCTCTCTATTTCTCTCGCTATTCTTCACACACGACTTCTCTCTATCTTTGACGCACGGCTTCTCCAGTCGTCTTCCTGCTTTTCTCGCTCAAGTCGTCTTCTTTATACCAGCTTCTCTGTCTTCCTCACGACTTCTCTCGCTCATCTTCGCTCGTTGTCTGTCCGGTCGTCTTCCTCACACTGCTCTGTTTTTTTTTCCCGCTCTCGTTTCTTCTTCAAACATCTAGCTGTCTCCACCTTCTTACTAGGTTTTATTGTGAATCCGTGAGGAAACACCTCTGACCCCTTCTGTGAATGCCAAAATAAGTTCTTCTTTCTGATTCGTTGAGGAAACACATCTAACCCCTTCTCTCTGTTTTACAATGATTGACGATTCTTTGTTTTTGTTGTCGGTTCTCCTGTGAATACCTCTAAACCCCTTCTGTGAATACTGGAACCTAGCAAGAAGATGAATACCATAATAAATTACTTCTTTTGAATTCATGCTTCTCTCCGTTTTACTATGATTTACACTTCTTTGTGTCTGCTCTCTGTTTTTTGTTGCTGGTTGCTGGTTTTTCTTTCAGATTCTCGTTTTTTGTTGTTGGTTGATGGTTCTTCTTCTTTCAGATATGGTTGCTAGTTCTTCTTCTTTCAAATTCACATTTTTGGTTGCTGGTTGCTAGTTCTTCTTCTTTCGGATTCAATAACCTCTGCTCTCTGTTTTTTGTTGTCGGTTCTTCTTCTTCTCTATTTCCATCTTTTTCTTCTTTTCGTCTCCATAATCTTCCCATTTAGTAGCCCGTAAAAGATGGGTGTTTCAATTTACCATCTTCTTAGAAATGCATATTTAACCAAGTTGAATTCAGGTAATTACATTCTAGGTTTCAAATAATTGCAAAAACCTAACAAGAATGGAAATTTTATTTTATGAATTTTTTGGCTAGTCTATTTGCATAGACTTATCAATTGTGAGATTCATACACCTACTTGCATGGCATCCTAGTAGTATGAAACGAGAAGACATAATCTTTAAATTGTGTATAAAATAACTTGTACAATATCTACCAAGTGTCATTTTGGTTATTTGAAGATTTTCAAATTTTCAAGAGTCGTTAATTCATCAAATCAGTTTGATGAATTTTCCAACACATTTCAGAACATGCTTTGCTTTTTGGATGGAAAGCAAAGTACCAAACCTGCTATTAATTATTTTCCTTGGTAGCCTCTTCGCCATTGCAATTTGTGGTTTACATTTCATACTGAATGTCTTTATTTGTTAATTCCCTGGCTTGCACAAGCTTCACTTCTAACGTTCCAACAGGTTTCAGCTCCAGTCACTAAACAACAATAGCTAGTTTGTTAGAAATAGTTCAGTTAACAATAACTTGAATAACTTTATTTATGTGTTTGGCTAAATTCAAACACATGGTAGTTGTATTTGAATATATATTGATGCTTGTAGTTATTAATGAAACAGAGAGAAATTTTATGAAAATATTGATGCTTGTAGTTATTCATGAAAATAATGAATTTCTCTCTGTTGATAACTGATGTTACTAGATTTTAATGTGATTGCATTCAATTATTTTCATAGATACATGAAATTCATATTTGTTTTTTTTTTGTTAGAAAACACACTCACACCACACATACACACTCACAGAAATTCATTCATGTATGTTATCAAGTAAAATCACAGCCCTAGCATTTTTAAGCTTGTTTGTTCAATTCAAATTTCTTTGAGTGTTTGAAAATTCATGTATATTTTTTCTTATTCATTTGATTAATACTCATAGATTTATCAAGTACTAATTTATTTATTTATTTGTTAGAATTCCATAGATGAGATCAATAGATCAACTAAAAAATATTCGAACAAGGCCACACAAAAGAAGATGGAAACAAGGCCATTCGAGCTAGTTGGACAAATTCGAATTTGAAAGTATTTCTTGATTTATGTATTGAACAAGTTATGATTGGAGGGAAGCCATGTTCAAACTTATCAAGGCACACATGGCCTAAGGTAATAAAAGAATTTGAGAAGAAGACAAAATTGTCTTATAACCAATGGATACTGAAAAACAAATGTGATTTATTGAAAAAATAATGAAATGTTTGGAGTAAATTGATACCACTAACGGGTATTGGACGTGATCCTATTGACCAGCTAGTGATAATGGATAACGATTATTGGGATGAATATCTAAAGGTATAATTTTATTATAGTACTTTTAAGTATTTGAATAAGTATTGATGCAGTCTTATTAATTTATTTTGTTAAATTCAGGTAAATCGATATGCAGTGAAGTTTATGCATGAACCTTCAATATATGCTACTGAGCTAGAGCTAATATTTGGTGGGACATCTGCAACTGGAAAAGATGTTCGGGTTCCGATGGGTTTATTCCATCTGACAGGATGTTAGAAGATGTTGTCGACATTGATAGGAATGACATTGATATTGACTTAACAAATGCAAAAGGTGCAACAGAAGTTAATCCATCAATATATAAAATCTCATTTGGTACATGCAATGAGAAAAATGGTTATATTGACCACATGAAGGAGGTTAGACGAAAGCGCCCTCGTCCTTCAAAAAATAAGTCTAAGACAGCGACAATCATTGAAAAAAGTTTAGTTGAAGTATTTGAAAAAATACTATCAAAGGAAAGTTCTACTAGTAAAACTCCTACCATGGTTGAGTGTAATAATTCGTTGATGAAAATGACTGAAATTCCTTAAGAAAGCAAATTATTTGGCTTTGCACTAAAAAAGTTCTATGAAAGAGAGTGTCAAAGAGATGTGGATGCTGCACGAAGGTCATCCATATAACTGAATTGCTTGTTTAGAATCACTTATGGACGATGAAAAAAAGAACTAGTGAATGATACCTTCATATAGGTGTTAGGTGTTAGGTTTTGTGGACATTGATACAACTGTTTTATTAGATGTTTGGTGTTAGACGATGCTTTTGTATTACCTTTTTCGGACAATATTAGCTATTATGTGTTAAGTGATTTAATTTTATTATGAATGTTTTAGATGATTGTTATTTGATTACTTTTTGAGTTAATGCTAGTTGAATGAAACTTATGTTATTATGTGCAATTATAAATGTTGTTTTGTGTTTTATTTTTCAGCAAAATGGAACAAGATCAATATTGGTGGCTTTTCATTATAATTTTGTTATACTTTAAGAAATATAGAAATCGAAGATTTTATTTAACAAAACAACCATGCAGAGTTTCAACTTTATCTGGACATAAATTTATGAGAGATTTATTAGATGGACATCCACGAATATGTCAAGAGTTATTTTGAATAAAAAAACATATCTTTTTACGCCTTTGCTTATTATTTAAAGAAAAAGGTTGGTTAAAGGATGAGAAGTATTTGTGCATTGAGGAGCAAATTGATATCTTTTTCATGACAATTGGTTACAATGCAAGAAACAAAGTGTTACAAGATAGGTTTTAACATTTAGGTGAAACTATACATCGTTATTTTGATAAAGTATTAGTGGCAATGCTAAAATTTGCAGGTGAAATTATAAAACCACCTTAGTCTCTTCAACAAGTTCCAAATGAAATTTTATGAAATCTAATGTTTTATCCTTATTTCAAGGTATAAGACACATGAATTATTAATATTCTTGCTAAATAATTGTGCTATCCTTTTAAAGATTTTTTTAATTATATTTTAATTGTACAGAATTGCATTGGAGCAATAGGTGGCACCTACATCAACGCAATAATACCCATAGGTGAGCAAATTTCATACAGAGGAAGAAAAAAATAGTGTACTTAAAATGTTATGACTATTTGTGGATTTGACATGACATTTACCTATATCATTGCTGGATGGGAAGGAACTGCACATGACTCAAGAATTTTTTATGTATATAATTCGAGGTCCAAATAAGAAATTTCTTCATCCTCCTACTGGTAAGAATATAATTTTAGTACGTAATTTTTCTTATTATATTCTAAATAATATATGAGAAAGTTTTTGTTGATATTTTTACGTAAATATTATGTTGTTGATGCCGAGTACCCTTCAATGCGAGGATATCTCACTCCATACAGAAATATTCGTTACTAGTTACTAGACTATCATCGCGGTGTTTGAGCTTGTACTAAAGAAGAAGTTTTTAATTATGTTCATTTATCATTGAGAAATGTAATTGAACTATCCTTTGGAGTTTTAAAGGCTCGATTCTCTATCCTTCAAAAAATGGCACTATACCCATTTCCAATACAGTGAAGCATAATGTGTGCTTTGATGGCAGTACACAATTTTATTAGAAAAGAAGCTCTTGTGGATGAGTTGTTTATACTTTACAATAGTGATGAAATTACTATGAATGATAGTTACGATGAATATGATTTTAATGTAGAAGATAACGTAGAGACAAATGATATCGAGATGTCAATAGTTAAAGACAAACTTGCAGATGAACTTTATAGCTTACAATAAATTTTGCATATTAGTAGTTTATATTTAGTTTAATGTTTAAATATTTGTAAGACATAATTACTAATAATTGAAATATTTGTTATTTTGTCATATCTTTCATTATTTTGTTATATTTTATAGATAAAAAATTGACGCTAATTAAATAATGTTTTGTATTAAACTTTCTTTATATGACAACATTATTGATAATTATTATTTTTAAAAACATCTTGCAGTTACATAAAGATTTTGATTTTATTCCACATTGTGCAACATTTTAAAAACTGTAAAACATTTTTTTTTTGTAATTTTCCCTTATCTCTTATGTAACACCCCAACCCCCGTATCTTTTAAGCAGTGTACATCGCCACCGTTCTCTTGACAGTGGACTTAACAAAATGACAGGTCGGGCCAGTGTTACTTTACAAGTGACACACACTTGTTCTTTTCTTTTTCAATATCTTGTGGGTTTGTATAAAATTCAAGAATACAAAATTTTCAATAAAATTAAGGCAAATTAAAAGAGATAAAGAAATTCAAACTATTTTATTTCTAATAGAAATTGAAAGTACTAAACTTTTCAAAAAGAACTAATAGTTACAGCGGAAGACTTCAAAATACTTTTCAGTAGAAAAACATAAAAACTTTGAGCAACATGCCCTAAAAATTCTAAAAAATAGAAGACTGTAAAACTTTCTAAGAACTATCTATATTCAACTGCTCTATGGATTTTATGTTCCTGAAAAATAAGAAATGAATGAGTGAGCACGTAACCCAGTGGATACTTTTCAAATAGCCATATTTCATATTCAAACACTTGCAATCATTAGGCATTTCAAATAACAATTTGTTCAAGTCGAGTCTCAGACCAAAATGGCCTTTAATCCCTTGATGCTCTTAACTAAGTAAATAGGGCCCACTCTGCATCAACTCATTAGTGGCACGTGTCGGCATCAACCCGTTACACATGGTGACCCACTAGTGGTACACGACCCTCAAGTACTTAGGTCTGAAAATTATATGACCTAACTCATATGAAAAGAACATCCATAGTGCCGTCTTGACCACTATGATGGTACATGGTTATTATCACCATCGTCTTAGATTAATTCTCATATCATGATCTCATAAAATAAACTTCTGAATATGAAATCAAACTAAAATCCAAAATATGCACAATCAATTCATGAAACATTCATAAAACATGCACCATACTTTAATTTAAAAGCCTAAGCATGATACTAATAGGACATGGATGATATGATTGTTCAAACATGAATCAAAACTGAAATACCACAATAAACATTTAAAATTCTAGAACTGAAGTTAAAAATCTTTGAATTTAGTGAAAAATACACAAATAATGAGCATGCCATGAATTTAAATAAGAACAGAAGGGTATTCTAGAAATCACTTCCACCTTGTGACGCTTTCTTTCGAAATTTCGACAACAATTCCCTCCATGTACTAGTGTCAATGAAGATCGCCCAACTTAATTCTCCAATTCGAGAGAAGAACTTCTCACACACAATTAAGATGAAGGAAAGATGGGAAGAGGCGCCAAGAAGAGGGCTTAGAAAATAAGAGGCAACTTCAACTCTTATTTTTGGAATGAAGAAATTAAGAGTTTAGGGGGTTTATATAGGTTTTCAAAGGGAAAAAATAGAAAGGTTTGAGTTTTTCTTTAAATAAAACACCCTAATTCTCTTTACTTTCGTACTTTCTAATTTTGAGAATAAAATGAGTATTTTTCGAAACTTAGATAAAAATTTTGAATTTTATAAACCTATTTTAAAGATATTTCGTGATTTTTTCGTATTTTTCCCGTAATTTTCGTTTTTTATTTCGGAGTAACAATCTGGGCCGTCGATTAATCTTGGATCGATCAACGAAAATCGGAGCCTTTGATCTTGGCCGTTGGATTTCCTCGAGCGCATCAATGGTTCGTCATCAATCTAAAAACATCTTCGATCGGACTGTTGGATCTTCCTTGAGCGCAGCACGGTTTCGCGATCAACTAACGTGACTTTGATCTGGACCGTTGGATGGACCTCGAGTGTTGTGTGCGGATCTCGTTCGCGATCAACAAAACCCTCCTAGACTGTTAGATGAACCTCGATCACAGTGTGCGGATCTCGTTCGCGATCAACGAAATAGATCTTGGTCGCACGATCATCCTCGAGTGTAGTGTTCGGTTTTGTAAATTTGTCGTTGTGCGCCGTTGGATTTGATCGTGGCCGTTTGATCTTGATGATTCAGTGCGCTCGTGCGTTGGTGTGGACTTTAATCTCGTTCGTTGGATTTGGCAGATTGATTGTGGACCGTTAGATGTGTATTAAGTTTATTTTTTTGATTTTTCAGCCAAATTTTTTGCTTTCTTTTTAGATTTTTGGCAAATCTTGATCCCAATTGACTTTCTAATCTTGTTTTCATAAAAAATTGTACATATCCTCGTATTTTTGGCTATGATATCCCATAATATACATTATATTCATATATTTTCTTTCAAAAATCTATTAAATTGATTTTTATTCCTCATTTGGATAAATTGGACTTACCAAAATTTTCGTTCTTCAATTTCGTATAATTTTCTAAATAAAAATTTAAATTTCATATGAATTTTTTGAGATGTTATATCTTATTGTTTTTATTATTATAGTATTACTATATTGATATTAACTACTATCGTTAATCACAATATTTTTTAATTATAATTTAAGCAACTTAACAATTTTATTTCTAAATTAATACCTTAAACATGGATTGTAAAGTCTTAAAAAAATCACTTCGTTATAATTATTTAATAAAAATATTAAACTTTTTAAAAATTAAATGATAAAAATTATAGTTATATGTTGTTGTTGTTGTTGTTGTTGTTGTTGTTGTTATTATTATTATTATTATTATTATTATTATTATTATTATTATTATTATTATTATTATTTTCACCCACAATAATTTTTGGTTTTTTTTTTCTTATGTATCAAAGACCTATGAATCAACTACTTGTAGTCGTAATTTTATTTTGTTCATTGCAAGCAAATTAATAAAATTTGATGATTAAATTTAAACTTGTATTTTTTTTTTGTTATATAAGTACAAGCACGATTCCTCTATCAAGCAGCAGAAAGGTATACTAATGATGATTTCACTCACCTAAATGATATGGGTAGGTATAATTTGGGTAATATATTCTTTAATTATCCTAAACTTGTCACATAGATTTTTTTTATTTTTTAATTTTAATTTTTTGTCAAGAAGGTTAATAATTTTATTATATAGTACAATTAAATTTATTAATAATTTTTTATATAAAAATAATATTTTTATACAAATGACATAAATTATCGTTGTAATAAGAAATAAATAAGAGTATGTGAAAGTTACTTATCAAACGCCTTACTTTTAAATAAGAGCTTTTAGGTTTTTACTATCAAACAATCATTTTTAAATAAATTTTTATAGAATAAGTTTTATTACAAAAAGTTTTAAAAAAAGAGTACTAAATATTTAAAAAGTAGAGTTACTAAACACGCCCTAAGTTGTAACATAAAAATATGATTTATAATCAATACATATTAATTGGAATTTATGGAAAATATTGGTTTGCAAAATCTTGGGTTGGGTTAGGCAATATGGAAGAAATGTTTATTCATTTTGGATTTTCAGTGTCTCCATGAGAGTGTATGATGATTATTCTCACAAATAATAACCAAGAACTAACAAAAGAAAATGGTTTATTACACAACACTAAAAGTAGCATTTAGCTACAAATTTGTTAGTTATGAAAGTTATTTTATAGCTAAAATATATATTTGGACTATGAAATTAGATTTTAAAGCTAATGGTTCCACATTTTTAGATAGAGATGTAATTTTGTAGCTAAAATATATGTTTAGACTATGAAATTAGATTTTGAAGCAAATGGTTTCATACTTTTAGACATAGATCTAATTTTGTAGCTAAAATATACATGTAACCACAAAAATTTAAATTCATAGCAATTGAATTTTAGCTACAAAATATGTTTTATAGCTAAATCTGCATTTAGCTATAAAATTTAAATTTTGTAGCAATTATTTTTTAGCTATAAAACTCATTTCATCGCTAAATCATATATTTAACTATAAAATTTACATTTCAAAGTTATTAATAATACACTTTTAGACACAAATTTAACTTTGTAACTAAAGTTTACATTTATCTACACAATCATCGACTTGTAGCAATTAATTTTTAGAGACAAAAATCTATTTCATAAGGAAAATGTACATTTAAGCTAGGGGTGACAATTGACAAAGATATTAATTAATATAAAATACTATATTATTTATCAAAAAACTTCTAAGATTAATTTTTTTAATATTATTTCTTATTTTCTAATAACAATACTACATTCAAATAAAAATTATAAAAAATAATTTGATATTTTAAATCTTAAAAAATATCATAAAAGTACTAAAATTAATTATTTTAATATTATTTGTATTTATTTAGCTTACTCTAAAAATACTATATCTTTATTTTTAATAAAAAATATTACACTCGAATAAAACTAATAAAAATAATTTAATCTCATAAGTATTAAAAATATTATAAAAGTGTAAATTATTTTTAATATTAATTTTATTTTTTTGGCATTGCCCTTATAAAAAGTAATAATATTTTTTTAATTTTATTTTCTTAAACTTGTCCTAAAACACAAGTAAGTAAAATAATTTTTTATATTTTTTTTAATCTTTATTTCCTTATGCCCTAAAAATAGCTAACCCTAAATTTATCTTTCCCGGGTCCCGCCTTCACCGCATCACAAGTCAAGTCACTATTGTCACGGTTCGCAACCGTCTCTTGCTCTCTCACGATCTCAGCTCGACAGTTCAACCTGCCCTTAATCCCTCCCTGTTTCACCTTCACGAATCAGTCTCTGGCTCATCACGATCTCACCTTCTCTGCTTCATGAATCAATTTCCCCACCTTCACCGTTCTCACCAGTCAATTCCACTGTTCAACGTGCCCTAAATCTCTTACCGTTTCGCCTTCACGAATAAGTTTCTTGGCTCTTACGATCTCACCTTGGCGGAATCACGTCTTCACAAATTACGCCCCAACTTCACTGTTCAACTTGTCCTAAATCTCTCTTCTTCACGAATCATTTCTGGCTCTCACGGTCCCACCTTCATAGTTCAACTTGCTCTAAATCTCTCACCGTCTTACCTTCACGAATCACGCCTCTGGCAGTCTGGTTCTCTCACGGTCTCACCTTCAAAAATCAAGCATTCAAGTTTCTTCAAGATCGCCCAAAAACTCTCTGTTCACCAGCAAGTACCGACTCTCTGTTCACGCCTTCTTTGTGATTTCGCCCTAAATATCTCTCTCTGTCTCCAGCACTCTGTTAACCAGCGCGGCAAGCACGCACTCTCTCACTGCTCAGCATCTGCGAGACTGCGAGGTATTTTCCACATTCTTAGAGATAGAACATATACTTGTGCTTATTTGCCAACGTTTCTTTAGTAAAACATCCTTTTGTTACTCTTTTCCATGATTCTCAAGAACGTCTTGGAAAATACTGGAATTGCTCTACAGGTCATACGCTGGATGGTAACTTCTGCACATGATATATATCAATTAACGGGCTTAAATGTGGTCAATCTTTTGTTCTTTTTCCTTTCCCTCTAGTAGCTTAAAGGTTTCAATAATTTAGGAACTTGTAGGCTTGACCACCAGGCCTTGGTAAAGTAATGAGCTATCATGTCTCTTATACTATTTCAGTAATTTGATGAACAAAGTTCCATATACAATTGGAGGAGAGAATTAAATAAGAAGAAGAAGATAAATAAATAACCCAAACAATTACATTGTTATTTCTTGTATTGAAAGATTACAGTTAACTTATTATATATTTATATAAACAATTTGGTGGATTAAAATCTATGTTTCTAAATTTAATGCTTAATACATTCCACTTCTTAACAAGATTGTTTTCTTTTTGTTTTTTCTTTACTTTGTAATATTCATGATTTGTTTTATTTTTAATTGTCGAAGGATTACAAGAAACAAGATTTTTTTATAAAGGAATACTTTTTTTTAAACAAGAAATTATTTGCTTTTTTAAACGAAGTGAAAATGACTTGAAAAGAAAATACCCGTCTTCACTGAAGACGTCTTCATTTGTGTGAAAAAAACTCGCACAGCTCATTTTTAACACGGGTCTTTGCTTAAAAAAAAACCCTCTGTTTAAGTATTGTCTTCTTTAGCTACTGTAAATATAAAATTGAAAACCCTCAATAGGTGTTGGAAAAAACTCTTTCCGAGACGAGGAATAAAAGAAAAATTCCCACATCGTAATTTTCATAATCTATCATAACTCCAATGAAAAATAAAATATTCCAAAACAATAATCCTAAAACCAATATATTTCGTCATTTTCTTTTTCTCCTTTTCTTTTCTTTTAAATAGGCAAATTCGATCAAAACAGGCAAATTTGTTGTCGATCGCGCTTCTCAAACTTCAAGAGCACCACCGCCAGGCTCTGACATGTCGAACCTTTTCTTCTCCTTCTCTGCTATCTAATTGCAACGATCGATCTAGGTAATTTAAGAAGAATCTTATTGCTCATATTTTTCTTTTATTCTAGGTTTCGATTTTCATCAATTTCATCTGCTCGAGTCGTTTCGTTAATCATATTACAAATTGGGTTAGGGTTAGATATGATCGATAACGGTGGAGGAATTAGATCTTTTGATTCATAATTGTGTTTAGAGGGAAATGGAGGAGGTTTCACTTCTGACATCAGGGTTTGCAATGGACTGCTCTAATTACTTACTTTTGAGAGAGATCTCTCTTGTAGTTGCTGTTTAGGATTTACCATATGACGCGTATTGATCATTTTGTACTCGAGAAGACTGATATTTCTCTTTTTGTTTGTCCCTAACCTCTTCATCAACATAATTACTTTATCTGTTACATTCTTTTAGTATTTTGATACGAATTTTCTGGATACTTAATAAGGTCATCTATTTACGTAAACAACCATTGGGTTTCATCTTTATATATTGTCAGCATCTAATGATCCTTAATTTGTCGGGATTTGTTGCAATGATATATTCAATGCTGCCTACACAAAATCATGAATGTCTTTTGAATTTCCCTCTAGAAACATTGCTATGCTCTCCTGGTTAAAAAACATGGTTTTAAGAGACACATAAAGGTGAATTTTCTCCTACCATAGCTGATGATGCCATTTAAAAATCAGACATTTGGGAATGGACCAAATGGTTGAATTTGGTTGATTTACTGGGAAATGATTTTAGCAGTATTTGTTCCTAATATATTCTATAAGGGTGCCCTAATCTTGTGGTGTGTGGCAGGTCAAGAAGAAAACGTTTTAAAATAATTGAAGTACAAAAAAAAAAGAGGTAGAAGAAAGAAGCATGTAACATGCGCTTTGTTAATTCTATTTGTTTAATTGGTTTCTCTTGAAATCTTTTGTCAACTTTATATATATATATTGATTTATTTATTAGAAAAACTTGTGTAGCTACATTGAACGCAAGACTACCTTTTCCTGACTACATGATGTGGCTACATGAATTTTCCATTTCCATTAGTTGTATCAAGGACTAATCCAACTGTAATATTACAAGAACCTATATGTTTTTTTTTCCAATTAAGCTATCTAAAGGTCTTCAAATTTAATCGAAGTCAAACAACTAAAATTGCTAAATTCAACAAGTAGAACCCTATTTAAACTTGACTACTAAGACATACTTACTAGTTTTGATTTTGTTATCATATTTCAATATTATCAAAATTTTCTGCACCTTTGAAAAAAAAATCAACTTTAACCATTTAAATGATGTTTTTGTGATAACGTAATCTGATTTTTTTCTGAAGGAACAATGTAATACCTCAAGAATTGTATGAAAATTTGATAAATAAAATTAAATAGAATAATTTGAGTGGAATAAACATTGAGAAAATCTATGAAATTTTGGTACAAAAGGATCGACAAACTGGAACGAAACATGGAATAGTACACAACAAATGTTCGTTGGTTACTTCGATAGTGTGTCGTGTTGCCCACAAATCAAAATAGAAACTCGTTGATTGATTACCGCGGTAATGGAAAAGACTATTGGTAGTGTATTGTTTGCTAGAAAAATGAAATAGAAACACGGTTTGATTACTGCGGTAGCCTACCACGGTAATGTGTGAAATTTGCACGAAAACAAATTGTAAAGTTTTCAAAATGACTGTGGGAAACTTGTAACATATTAGCAACTTCTAAAATCAATGCTTGCTAATGTTTGTGCGTGGGAAACAAGAAAAACAGAGAATCGGTAAGGTTCCACAATGAAATCAATACAAACTTCTCAAAACATGTCCATTAGAACTCTATATAAACCCAAGCTTAAGTAACCATTCTCCTCACCCAAGCAAAAATGTATCACTTCTCTTCTAGCTCTCCCAGTAGTTTCTTAGCATTCTTTTCGTTCTTTGCCTATTCTACATGACTTATAGAGTAGTAGGAAGAGGAAAAACAGAGTTATGCACAAAATAGAGTTCTGCGCAAAACCTGTTGTTAGACGAGTTTTTTGATCAACCAAATAATTCAAAGGATCAATAGAGGTATAATGATCCTATTTCAGTCCTCAATACATGTTTCATGGTCTAGAATTCGAACTAGTAGGATTAGCATGGCCATATGAGAACAAGGACTGATCGAAATACACCTAGAAATCGAGTCTTCATACTAGTTACCACGACAGTGATCAGATTACCTTGGTAATGCCATCGTTTTTCTAAAAATTTTGTTTTGACTACCGTGATAGTTTGTTTAGTTATTGCGGTAGTGCAACATTTATTTGAAAAACACTCTCAGGTTACCATGACAGCCTATTGCGGTAATGCTTCTGCGATCCCTAATTTCACCCTTGTGTTTTGATTATCGCGGTAATCCTTGTTTCTAATGCAGCGCACAGACACAATACCATACTTAGGCTCATCTTGGATGATATTCTTACATATTATAGGCCATACATAGTAAGGGACCATGAAAATATGATTCAAAGACATTAGAAACACCATGATTATAAAAGATAACCTATTGAGTCTTAATCTTCAAGGTTGAATGATCAAAGAACTTGGACTATCAAGATCAAGGGGATTAAGCGATTAAGGTGGAAGTGATTTCTAGATTTTACCTTGTTATTTTGATTCAAATATTATGTCATGAATGCTTGTTTAGTTTAGAAATATACCATGATTCTACATGCCATGTTTCAATGGTATATGCATGCTTTGTGATATATACATATATACATGTAGGAGGAAAATATGTGATGTCATAATGATTGTATGCTTGTTGACATGAATACCGTGCTAAGATGCTTACTTGTTTACTCATTTGCTTTAAACTATTATTGGTGTGATTTGTCACTAAAGGAAAGAGTATTAAAGGAGCTAACTACATTGCTGGGTTGAAGATAAATATGACCAAAACATGCATTGCTGGAATTTCTATGAGTGGGGATATGGTTCATCATGTGGCTGGTCAGTTAGGATGTGGGGAGGGACTTTGGCCCT
>JAJIYU010002627.1:0-29506 GCA_030144865.1 Tinospora cordifolia | reverse complement strand
ATATCATATAATGATAATTAAAAACAAGTTTCCACTCATTTTTATATTTATTTTGAATTTTTAAAAATTCATGTTGACGTGGATACATTATAAGACCTAGGGTGATCACAGTGGATGACTCCACAGTTGACCAAGGTCAATTTATGACTACTTAAATTATTTCAATTATGGGGTGTTACACTCACATTGGCCATTCCATTTAAATTCAACACCCTTCCAAGTCAGTCTGATCATTGGCTCTGCTAACTTGGAGAACTCTCAAATGAATCTCCAAGAGCACCTTGCTAGTCTATGCTAGCTCACAGAAACTTTGATCTCTATGATTGTAAGAGGTTACCTATACTTAGTGATAGCCTCAATTTTAGTTAAATCAATAACTATTCCTTGCTCTAAAACACCAAAAATTTATCATCCTCATCCAAAGTTCACACTTTTTGTACTTGGTATACAACTTTTATCCCCTCAATGTCTCCAGTACTATGGTCAAACTCGTGTCATGCTTCTCTTGTGGTCCTCAAGTAGACCAATATATCATCCTCAAACACCACTACAAATTTATCAAAGTAGGGGCAAAATGCCCTATTTCTCAAGTCCATGAATGTTATAGGATGGTGAACTCAAAATAGCCATATCTCATACAGTAGGTGATTTTGGAAATGTCAGCCTCTTTGATCCATAATTGATGGTAGCCGAATCTCAAAACAATGTTAGAAAAGTTTGCTACCCATCTCAATTAATCAAATGAGTCATTGATTTTGGGTAATGGTTAGATTTTTTTATGGTGAACCTATAGTCAAAACAAAATTGGATGGAGTCATCATTCTTCTTGACAAATAACATTGGGGCTCCTTAAGGCGACTCCCTCGGCATTACAAATCCTTTCTCTTTAAACTCATCTAGTTGAGCCTTCAACTCAACTAACTCAACTAGGGCGATAGGGCTCGTCTATGGAAATAGATCAATCTTGCACTTGACTTATTTGGAAAGTGTTAAAGCTTGCAATTCATCAGGGACCACATCTTAGAAATCTCTCACGATTGGGATAGTGGTCATCAGGTTAGGGTGGTAGTAAGCAGCCCCTTGAAGTAAAGCCCTAGAATTGTCTTTTTCTTATATGCTACCCAATAATGATGACACTACGCTCCTCTACACTCAGTATAGGTCTCCTTGAGTCATCATTAATTCCATTGTTGGGATTTGTGTTGTAACTTTACACTTTAAGCAGTCTAGTTGGGTTTAATAATGTGTGAGACAATTTGTACCAAAGATGATATCATATTCATGGAATGGCTTCACACACAACTCAAGCGTCAAAGTCTTCTATGTCATTTTAAGGTTGACGGTGTAGATGTACCTAGATACTATCTAAAGGTGTGGAGATGTGTATGACACTATCTAAGGGAGCTATCACTAGTTGAAAGCTCCTTACAAGATCTCCTAACACAAACAACCAAGAAACACTATAATCAAATAATGTCTTGACTAAATAATTAAGTTATTGGAACCTTCGATCATTTAACTTGCCTTTGTGTTGTCCATCGCTTAGATTTGGACTTCGGCCTACTCCTTAGGTAGTCTTGGGGGTTGGGTCTAGTGGTGTTGTTGCTATGGCTAGTGTTGAGGTCACGACTAATGTTGTTATGACTTTTGGGGTTGTTGTTGGGTCAACTAGTCTTTGAACTTATGGCCATGTTGGTGGCACTTGGATCATGCCCTATATTTCTTTGCACGTTCTTGACATTCCTTATCTTACTAGGGTTGTGATCTTGTCCCTTATCCCTACTGCTGCCTCTAAACCTGCTGAAAGTATTGAGGCCTTTATCCATGTGTCTGCTTCTATTGTTGTTGAGGTTGTCCCTATATTGTGGGCCTCTTAAGTGGCCTATAGGATACATTTATGGTATTTTGCTACTATTGAGGCCTCTTCCCTTTGCTCTTGATTCTATACTCTACCTCTAATTCTTTCTTGTTAAGCTTGGCTTCATCCATAGCCTACTAGTACACCTTGATCTCAAAAGCAACAATGGCCTTGCAAATCTTGACACAAAGGCCCTAAATGAAATGGCCTTTTTATCATTTGTGGCCACACAGTCATAAGTAAATATGGAAAAGTTAGTGAACTTGGCCTATATTTCACTGCCATCATATCTCATTGAACGAGTTATAGAAACTCGTTCACATTTGCCTCTTCAACGGGCATGAGAATACTTGTTAAAAAAAAAAAAGAACTCCTCGAACTCAAGCCACTCCATGATCTTAGTATCTATAGTTGGGTCTTGCTCTACAAAGTCTTACTAATATGTTGTTTTACTAAAGAAGAGGTAGATGACCATAACAACTCTCCTAGGTCTTATGATACTCAGCATGTCTAAATCTTTCTAGATATCCCGAAAGCAATTGTCAACCTCTAAATGTATGGTCTAATTCTCTGTTTTGCCCTCAAAATTAGGTGGCTTCAATCTCTAGAACATCATCATCAGTGTCTCAAATTCTCTATTAGCAAAAACTAGAGGAGGTGTGGTAGTAATTAGCTAGGGTGTAAATGTCATCTATGTAGCCCTATCGACCATTTGCCAAGTGAACTCAACCGTTAGCATGGCAATTATGACCATTGACCCATGTTGAACAATCGTGGGGGTTGGTCTCTATTTTTAGTGTAGTTGGTTGCTCCACACTCTTTGTTAGCATAGTTGCCTGACGAGTGGTCATCCTTGGTCATGCTATTTGTTAAGCATTATATTTATAACCACTCAAGGGTGAGAAAGAATCTTGTTAATTCATACCATCAAGGAAATCCATTAAGTTACCAAATTGATTGCTTTCACATCATGATCCAAACACTCGAATATTGATGTTCATCAAGGCACATGCATGACGATGCACTATTTAAGTAAATTTTTCTTAAAGAGGGTTACAAATATGCATCTTATGCATTTACTTTTTTAGCCCTTGTGTTGAGGTGACTAAATTAATATTCTGGAGTTTTTTTATTAGGAGTCTAATGGTTGATGTTTAGATTTTGTTGAGGAATAAAAGGCTTCTCATTTCATTGTAAATGTCTGCAGATATAACTTCATGTGCAAATATGTGTCCATAGATTGCAGTCCTTTGGTCTCACAAAGGGTATAAGATTTTTTTGGGTATATGTGTGTGTGTGTGTGTGTATAATTTAGCATGCATGGAATTAATAAATAGTCAATCAATCAACATAAAACACACTAGTATAGTGGAACCTTAAGCTTTTGCGCTTTCCTTGGGGTTTTAAAGTCTCATATTAACATCGCCAGTTGGTCAAAGCATCCACAAAGGATTGCAACTATACTCATACAATTTCATTAATTCTCAATGACTAAGGCCTCCTAAACTACCACACATCTAGAAGTTACATATCGATCAAATGCATGGTCAAAAACTCTTTTAAAGTTATTAGTTATTCACCACTTAAGGTCTATCATTCCTCAAGACCAAGATCCCTCCCTGTTCTTGAATTCTTACAAGTCTCATGTCCAGTAGACACTAGAAATGTAAGCTCATCTCAGTCCCAAATTCTAACCTATTAAGGCCAATTAATTTCAAGTTTGTAACCTATGTCCTAAAAGTTTTCATATTTGGACCCATTCGCTCACACTCCCATCCCTTTTAGCGCTAAGGTATCATCCTATATGTTGAAGAAATCTAAAGTCTACACAATGGATTTCAAGTTCTTAAAGCACACTCAAGTCTTCCCACGTCTCCAACCCTTCTCACAACTCTCAGACACTTAGAAAATGATGATTCCGATTCTCTTGTTCTCCTTTTCAAAGACGGGGTTGGTCGGTCAATGAGGTGGTGTTTTAGGTCTAGAAGATGCCCAAGAGAAGTGTTTTGATTAAGAGAAAAGCTTTCACTAGATGATTGAGTCATGCATACCTATTAGGAAGAAAACTAGCTGTTATAGCTGCCATAACAGTCAATTTTACTAATTTGCAAAAGTGTCCAATGACCCATGTTTCTAGTTGTTTGCCTTTCTAAAGTGTGTTCCAAGCCAAATTTTCTATGGTCAATATGTATAAAATGTGTTCTTCCATGAGCATGCCACACGACACTCAATTGACCCTTGGATTTGCAAGAATTAAGAGGCAAAGAGGTTATCTCAAGAATTCTTCTTTTTAGGCAACTGTAGCATAAAGCAACACACTACATCTTAGTGTTTTCTCCTCCTATCTTGATGCTGCATTTTTTTTCCATTTTTTGTGATGCTTTGAGAAATTTGACATGAATTTTGTTGCTTAATAAATAATCTCATGCTCGAATTAATTTTTTGATTATCCTTGTTATCCTTGTCACAATGATTAAATTAACTAGTTTTTTACCATGATTAATTATTGTTAATCGTGGTCAATTAAAAGCAAAAATGCCAAAAGAAATGATGATGATGAATTGAGGAATGTTCATGCCACAATGTGTTGTTGTGGATGATTGATACATCATATCAATTGGAACTGAGCCAAATCAAAGTAGAGATTGAGTGTTGTTCTTGTTGGAATTAAGACAAGGACGATGACCAGGTCATGGTATTTAACAATCCACCTAATTCTACTTCAAATGATAACTTTAAAACACATGTTACATGACTTGTAGATGCATTATGTGGTCATTTTGAGGGTTTATTTGGATGTTGATCTTGATGATATTGTCGTTTAGAAGTTGATGACTAAATAGTTGTTGAGATAAGGTCCTAAATTTAGAGTTTTGGTTGCAGGAACTTGAGACTATGCAACAAAAATTGAGGTATATAAATCACTATGGCTCTACAAGATATTTTTTTTTGGATATTTTGGTGATATTAGTAGTGCTTATTTGGATATTTTGTTGATTTAGTAGTGTTTATTATTGGGTTTGACAATGGTTAATGAGGTTTAATGTGTATCATAATATGTGTTTGTTGGAAATTTAGTGGAAATTGAGGAGAAATAGAATATTAGTTGAAAATGTTCTCAGGTGGTTGTTATCATTAGAGCATTGCATTCCTTTTCGCCCTAAGAGATAGATTTTTGTTGTTTTCTATATATGATTAGAGCATTGCATTCCACTAAGCAAACAAGTGACAGCCTATGAAGCATAGGATAATCCCATCGTAGGGCCATAAGAGAAGTCCTAAGTATATAGGACTTCTACAAAATTATCTTATCCTATCCATTATATCCTAGTCAAACTAGAATCCTATTGTGTTACCCTTACCAACCATCAAAGAAACTAAACTCTATTCTGTCCTAACTATATGGGACACCCTAAAGAATGAAGTGGAATTTAAATCAAGGTTGAAAACCTAAACACGAAGATAAGATCTACACAATATCATTTTGTTTCAAAATTGGAAAATTGACACCCATGTATTCCATACCCTCAATAGCACCACCCTTTTTCCATATAGTCTTAGTCAACTTCTCAAGCCCATCTTCTTCACTGTTTGACCATTAGAAATTAGCAAGGAGTCTAGAGACACCCTGTAAGAAAAACACACACAAAAAGATGCCATCTAGCACCCCATTTTGTATCACCCATCATCATGCCCTTTCTTCTCCACCTTCTTCTAATTAATGCTTCTTCTTCCTTTCAATTTTCAGCCAAGAAGGCTTGCAATCAAACCACAAAAACCAACCTCTCAAGATGTCAAGAAACGACCACAAGATCTTATATCATCACACCGAAAGCCACAACCTTCATTCATATCTTTCACATCTTCTTTTCCATCTTTTTTTTTTCTTGATTAACTTGCAATTTTTCCTCAAACCTCATTCACTTCTTATTCAAATGCATCCAAGATGATTAGTGAAAAACCAGCCGTGAACGTCACAAATCAAGTCTACACTAATGGCCATCCACCAAATCACCCTATCAAACTGTGCAAATTTAACCTCCACTATGCCTAGTGTTTCACCCCTTGTTCCATCAATTACTCTTTATCTTATTCATGTTTTTTATCAAGAAAATTTAGCACTAAACCAGCCCCAAGACATCTTGAAAATCAAAGAAAGACATCCTTCATATAACTTGTAACACCCAAACCCCCACATTCTTTGAGCATTGGACATAACCACCATTATTTGACAGTGGACTTAACCATTTGGCGAGTTGGGTCATTTTACTTTACAAGTGACACACACTTGACTTTCTATTTTTCAATACCTCATGCCTTAGAATAGATTCAAGAATACAAATATCATTCGATAAAATCAAGGCAATTAAAGATAAAGAAAAATTCAACTTCTTTATTTATAAAAAAAAGAAAGTACATAACTTTATAATGTAAACTATTACATTTTTTATCAAAAGAAATTCATAACCTCTAAAACAAAATAAAATTTCAGCGGAAGACTTATTCAAAATTGGGCAACATGCCCTTACATTAAAAAGGAACTTTTAAAAAATAGAAACTTGCTAAAATCTAAATTTCATGGTCTTCATAGTTTAATTTCCTGAAAAAGAAGAAGAAGGGGTGAGCACAAAGCTCAGTGGATCTTTTTCAAACAACCATTTTTCAAATTCAAACCAATAACACATTCATATTTCAAACACTTGCATACATTTGGTGATTCAAAAAACATTTTTGTTTAAAGTTGAGATTTTAGACCAAAAGGGTTTTGAAACCCTTGATGTTCTTAACAAAGTACCTCCTTAGAGTGAAATATAGCCTTTTTTAGCCAATTTCATTGGACTTTTGGAACTTAAGGGACTTTACCCACCAACCAAGTACTTTGGTCTTAGAACCATATGAACTAATCATATGAAAAGAACATCTATAGCAACCCACACATTTGCTATGATGGTACATGGTTATTATCACCATCATCTTTGTTAAATCACATATTCTTGAATCATAAGATAAGTTTAAGAACATGAAACTGAAATAAATAAATTCAGCATATGATCAAACTGAAAATTTAATCATGAAATAATCAAAATCATGCATCATACTTTGAAATAAAGCCTAAGCATGATACTAAACATAGCATGATTATTATGCATGCATAAATTCGAACAAAAATCAAATCTAAAACTGAAAATATATTTTTGAATGCTTGAACTGAAATTATTTTGATTTCAAAAGCCAAACAACCATAAACATGCTAGAAATTTGAATAAGAAAAAGGGGTGTTAGAGAAATTACTTCCACCTTATGATGCTTTCTCCCCAAAGTTTGAGCAAGAGTTCCCAATGTACAAGCACCAAGAAAATCACCCAAGGTGTATCCCCAAACCAAGAACTTCTCACACTCAAGACGAAAAAGAATGGTGAGAAGGGATGCCAAGAAGAGGGCTTAGAGAACAAAAGAAAATCTCAACTCTTGGTTCTTGGGATGAGAGGAATGGTGAGCATGGGGGGTTTATATAGAGTTCAAAGTGGCATAGAATGGTAAGTTTATGGTGTTCTCCTTGTAAGAAACTTGTCAATTCTTCAAATTTTCATACCCCCCAAGCATAGGAAAATAGCAAGTGCATTGGAATAATTTTTTTTGGAATTTAGAAACATTTTTCTGATTTTTTTGGATTTTTTTTGGATTTATTCCAATTTTCTCGGTTATAAATCGGAGCATTTAATCTGGAACGTTGGATTTTCCTCTATCGCGGCGGCCAGATCTTCATTCGTGCAGCTTTGAATCTGGGCGCTCGGATCAACCTCGAGTGCAGCAACACTTCTTGATCAATCGATAACATCTCATTGGATTGTCCTCGAGCGCAGCACACGTTCGCGATCACCGTAACACGACTTTGATCTGGACGCTCAGATCATCCTCGGGTGCAGCACGCGAATCTTGTTCACGATCAACGAAACTTGTCTAGGTTGTCGGATTGAGCGAATTAATTTTTGGGTCGTTGGATCGAGAAGATTATCCTCGAGTGCAGCACGCAAAAACTCGCCTAGGCCATCAGATCAACCTTGATTTTCGTATGCAGATCGCAGTTCGAAATCACGAAACAGAGCCTTTGTTGTGAGCCGTTAGATTTTCTTTGATTGTTGTACATTTGCAATCAACCAAACGAAATTGGACTGTTAGATCAGATGGATTGATTCTGGGCGGTTGGATTATGCTGATCCGGTGCTCCTGAGCGCTGTTTTGGACTTCGATTTCATTTGTTGGATCGGACAGATCGAGTTTGGACCATTGGATGCAGTTTCTAATTACCAAAAAAGTTGTTATTATCTGAAAATTGTCAATTACACACTTTCTAATTGATGTAAACATGATTTTTGCACATGTCCTTCTATTTTATTGACTTGCTAATGTTTTTCCCCTTTCTATTTCTTTAATATTGAATTTATTTTATTTATTTTCTATTTTTTTAATATTGCCAACACTTAATAATTTATGTTTCTTTATCTTATTTTTCATTTCTTCATTTATTTGTATTTATCTCATATTTTTATTTTCAGAGGGTCCGAATAATTATATAATTCACTCTACTTATTAGATAATTAATTTCATAATTGCATAATTATAAATTAATTAATTAATATTTGATAATTTCACTAACCTTATATCATTAGTTAGATCATCTTGATACTAAGGTTTCATTTGCCTCCAAATTTTTTTTCATTCATAATTCTTTGTTGCCAAAATTATGAGGTATTACATAACCTTAGAAAACATCCTATCAGTGTAGAAAGGAATCATGTATTGTTTGTGTTTTTCATATTGGATCGTATAAGGTATTCTAGGTTGAAAATCTAAGGGATCGAAACCACAATAAACAAAAATAAGAAAAAAAAATCAACCAAAAAAAATAGTAGGTAGAGATGTTATCGTCTGTCATTTATATTACGTTGATTCTAATTAATAAATACGAATTAAAGTTTTGATGCTTTGTTTCTTGAAAATATGGTCTACGTTAGTGCGCTTGATGTGTACTTGATTTGATGTGTAATTCGTTATCGATACAATAGGTTACTCTAGCAGGTTTATAATGATTGAGATTTTTGACATATGCATGTTAACTAAATATATATGTTGAGAATGTCATATTTATTGCTCTTATTTAATTGATTATGCTACATATGATGGAATATTTATTGATAATACCATGTTGTCTATTTATATTCTATTGATCATAATTCATATAATGACATGCTTAGATTGTGATGCTTGAATGAACTACCTAAAATAAGATGATTAAGATATGAGCCCTATACCAACGTGGAGAATCAGAATTTGTCTATTGTAGGTGTTCTCCCTAGATAGAAAGGCTCACCACGGTGTATCTGTATTTGATTTTGATTGATAGGATCCCCAATATAGGGTAATAAAGAACACCATCCTTAAGGATGGTCAACTTATAAGATTTTGTCTCTAGTTTACTCGCAGGTGATCCCTTCTTAAGAGGTGCCCTGATAGTTGAGACTTTCAATAAAAAGGGATCTTTGTTAGTTTGAGACCATTTTAGGAGGCATCCTTTAACTAAACTATGGATTGATGAATGTCATATCTAAGATTGAAAATATCGAGGATATTTTTTTATCTTAATGTTAACAAGTAAATAATGAACTACGTGAAATGCCCAATAATTTAAAGTATTTGCATATTTGTTGGTTTGGTTAACATAATGTTGTTGACATGTTAGAATGATCCTTTGGGCTTTTTTGAGCTCATCCATTTTCATCTACTTTTCAATTACCTTTTGAGTTGTAGATAGGATGTAAACTATGATGCAAGTGACTTGAACATATTTAAACATTCTGCATGCTAAACCAAATCATTATTTGACTTTATTTGAATAATATCCATTGATATTATAACATTTTTGTTGCATTCTTTTCTAATAGTTATGATGTGTATATTTCGATTTTGTATCATTGGAGGCCATGTGTGACAACCCATGATTTTGTACATAGAAATTTTCGGGGTTCAAAGTATGTATTTCCTAAAATTTTAATGAAATACATCAATTATCCTCAATTTTTCCCCAATTTTGAATTATTTATTGAAGAAAAAATGAAATAATGGGGGGAAATTTATGATTTTGAGAAGAAAATACTTGAGATTATAAGGAAAATGTAATTTCTTGAGAAAAATAATTTTTGGGATTAATTATAGAATTTTTGGAATAATTATGAAATTTTTGTGTAATTAATGGAATTTTTGGGAAGAAAATATGATTTTTCGGTGAATTATTAAATTTTAGGAGAAAATAATGAAATAAATGAGAAATTGATGTATAATTGGGAGTTTTGATGAGAAAATGGTAAAATGATAATTTTAGTGATTTTAGAAAAAAAAATAATACAAATTTTCAAATATATATAAATATGCACATATATTTGTAAATATATGAGTATAAGGAGAAAAAAAAAAGGTATAAAATGTGTTAATAGGGGTCCTGAGGTCCAAGCTTTGGGCCTGGGTGGCCCAGGCCCCCAGCAGGCCAAGCCCAGCCCAAAAAAAAAACCCAAGCCCCCTTTTCTCTTTTACTTTTTTTAGAGCAATTTTCTGCATTTTTCAACTATTAAACCATGGGAACTCATGGTATTTGAACCCATGGTATTGCCATCCCATCCCACCTCATGAGGTGGCCAATGGGTAGTGCCAACTAGGCACCACGCATGGAGACTTGAGAGCCACGTTGGTGGCCACGTGTCACCCTAATTGCCATGCAAACACCCCTTCCATGCAACAAAACCACCATTGTAGCTGAAAATTCTAGATTTTCAAAAAATTTCTTCCATTTTCCAGAGCTTACAACTTCCTTGTTTGACCTCCGTTTTGGGTGTTCTAAGGCTCTTTGGAAAGCTTATACTACCATCTACAAAGTCCCACAAGTAGTTTGGCTAGTCCTGAAGCCATATGAAGCAGAAACCACCGAGAAAGGGGGCTGCTCAAAAGTTTCAAACCCAGAAAAACTGAGAAGAGAGAGTCAATCTGAACTTCGAGCTACTTGTTCACCATCCATTCAAGGTCCGTTTTGGACGTGTCATAGCTTGTTGGAAAGGTTAAAATGTCTACTTTAACTTTTCTTTTATACAAAATAGCAAATAAACTGTATAAATGTATCAAAAACAGGGCCGAAGTGGGCTACTCACCAACTGTGACAGCAGTTTCTCAGAAAAGTAGTGTTGGAGGCAACTTTGGACCATCGGTTGAAGTGGATAAGAGCATCGGATCAAGCCGAATTTTGGAGTGATTAAAGCTCACTTTGAGGACTACAAGAAGGTATAAGATTCGAACCATAACCCTTTGTGAATATGTTTTTCCATGCTTACCAATGTGCCTTGTCAATTAAGGATTCTAGGACTTAGAATATTTTCTGAAGGAAATCCCTTAGGCTTGCTATGGTGGAACTTGAAATTGAGGGTGATTAGGGTAATACTTACTTGCTATTTTGGGTGATGCTTAATAGACAAATGTTTAGGGACCTGAAACCTTTCAAAATCGGTAAGATAGAGCCTCGGATCAGTGCTGTAGAGAAGAGAGATTTGGCACTTGAAACAACTTAGGAAAAACTTGGGAATCTAAAAACCAGTTTCAGGACAGATAAATATCAGATCAGTTAACTGACCAAACCTTGGCTATCTGAGCTGAAATTTGGTGGAGAGGTCCTTAGATGTGTCTATAATATTTATACCAAATTTCAGGCCATTCTGAATTAGGGAAGTAGGCCAATTAATCCATTAAGTGACTGCCTGTCATAGGGTATACGGGATTCTTAAAATCCCTGTTATTACACCTAGAAACCCTAATAAATGGTATTCAAAAATCAATAAATAAAATTATAGTGGAAGGTTAGACAGAAAAGATAAAATCGGAAAAGTTTTATACAAATCCAACGGTTGGATTGACCACAGAAAATTTGGACAATTTACTGTTAGGAAGTGTGAACCCAGAAGTCCCTGTGATTCAACTGAAGATTCTGAGATTAAATTAGATTGTCAAATCTCTGTGGATGGAGCTGAAATTCGGTGGAGTGACTCATAAGCAAGTCTAGTTTATTCCTACCAAATTTCAGAGCAATCTGATATGGATAAGTGGGTCATATTTGGCAAATAGTCACTGTCTATCATACAGAACCCGAGAACACATAGTCTCTGGAATCTTAGCTAAAAATACTATCAAATGAAGTCCTAAAATCATGGTTTAAATTCTAGGAGAGTTTTAAGGCGTCTCGGACAGCTATGAAAATTTTGATGCAAATCTGATGAACGGATTGCCCGCAGAAAAATTGAAAACGTTGTTGCGCAGTTAGGGCCTTAAGCTGAAAATGTGGCTAAGTGTTGAGATTTGAGGTTTTGGACCAATTTTAGCCCTTTTGACCCAATCTTGACCAGAATGGCCTGTATTGACCCAATTTGGGCACAAATTGACCTAAGATGACTAGGATGATCGCATTGACCAGGGTTGACTAGGTTTGACCAATTGACCGAAACGGCTCGAGCCGATCGAAACTGAGTAGGGACAGTGATATTAGATATTGGGCCACTGTATGGATAGAACTGAGATTGAGTTTTGATTAATGCAGATTCGAGAGGTTATAGCGAGGCTAGGCTGGTCGTCGACGGGACATCGGTGCACAGGACCCGAGGTGATTAGTTTGATTCAGGTGTTTCTATGACTTTTGTTCCTTGCATAAACTTGTATGAAATGACATGATTTGAACGGTTTCACGGGACTTAGATACATCTGGTTGATTTTGAGATATGTAAATGTATATGGGTAGTGAGACCAGAGGCTCGAGGTCTGAACGCGGGGTCAGGGTATACGATGAGATGAGACTCGAGGTCCGAGCGCGGGGTTAGGGTGTGTGACTAACATGCCTAGCTTTCGACCCGCTTGAGTGATGGCACTTGAGGATCGAGCGCGGGGTTAGGGTACTCGAGGGGTACACCTAGCTTATGACCCGCTCAAGTGGCCGATATGCCTGACCTACGACCCGCTCGAGCGATGACCTTAGGTTGGGTTTTGTTGAGCTAACCTAGCCTAATTATGTTTATAAATGGCATGAATTTAAGATGATTTTTTTGAAACCGTTGCACTATTTATAACTGTTTTCTTACTATGTCATGCTTTCAAATGTCATTTCATTTTATTGCTCATGCATACATGCATTGTTTTGGAATATTGGTTATGGTTGACATGCTGATCTTTCTACTCACTGAGCCACGTGGATTTTAGGCTCACTACTCTATCACCATTTTAGGTTCTTCATTGGCAGACAAGGGAAAAGGCGTAGTGATTGCCTGATTCCATGACGATTCCTATCTCAATTTCTTTTTGGTCTTTTCCTTTTCATTTGAGGTTGGCCATTGTTGTACTAGTCTAAATGGTTAAATATGTATTTTGGACAAACTAATGTAAATGAAATTCTTCCGTTTTGAATTATTGCTTATTTTGGCTTTTAATGGTTCCAATTATTCTGATATCGTCCCATCGCATGAGATTTGCAAAAAGTGCTTAACAGCGGTTGGGTAAACTCGTCTTGGTGAGAGGGTTCGTCAGGCCGTTGTGCCGGTCGGGTCGCCCTTGGCTTAGGGAAGGGGTCCCAACACCATGGGATTAACCCTTGATTTATATTCATTATTTATGTTATCTTTTAATGACCGAACATTTTATACTTGTGTACATTGTACCATGATCCAAAAAATGAGGTTCAAGGCATGTTTTATGATGCTATCATTTAAAATGGCATCTTGTCTCTGATGCAATTTCATTTGTAAGATAAAATGGTTTTCAAATTATGGTTAGTACGCGGAGGTGTTTTCATAATTTTGCTTTGGTGTGGAAATGGTTGGAAGGCAGGGTGTTAGATGATTTAATTACTATCTAGGTTTTGATTTGATATTGATTTATGGAGGATTAGGCTTACAATAATTTCGTAAATTTTTTGGAGAAGGATGACTCATTAAGTTGTTGTATCGAAAAGATCGCCCCTTTATGGTAAGATAGGGGTCCCAACAATGAAAATTGTAAATAAACTAAAACACTTTCGAAAATACCTTTTTGCAAATTACTAATCTTAAAAACTCAAAAATATACCATAAAACCATGATACCTCTTATAATTTAAAAATATGAAAAATATAACAAATAAAGGCTAAAAAGTATGAAATTATAATTTTGAATTTTTTTTAAATGATATCTAATTAATGCTGGAGAAATAGAGAATAGAAATTAGATTTAGTACCTCTAAGTTAAATCTAATCTAAGAAACATATTTTTATGCACTAGTTTTAAAAACCCTATTTGGTTAAAATTATCAAAATATAATAAAAAATATGAAAAAAAAATAGGAACTTAAACCTAAAACAAACCCAAAAATTAGCAAGTAAGAATAACAAAAAGTTAAAATCAGACCACTATTTTAAAATACTTAAAAAAAACAAAACAAAACACAAATGAAGAAAAAATCGGTATGAAAATAAACAAGGTATATTCAAGTTAAGGATCTAAATTACAAAATGCAAAAAACTAACATATGTATACGTTACAAGTTGTTGAATTTAAGATTATTGTGGTCGGAAGACTATGAAGTATTTAAGGTCATTGTTGTAGTGGTACAAGTAGATTTTCATGTTGCTGGACTAGGTGCCTAATCAATAGTTCTAGAACCATGATATAAAGTTACTATTGTCCCAACTTCTTGATTTTCCATGTAACAATATTAATATTTTTACAAAATAGAAATCAACGTAGTAGGTTCCCTGAAGGTATTCTATATATACCCTTATGTCTTGTACAAAGTGTATGATTCACGTTTTATTTATCTTATTAATTGTTTCAAAGCAATCTTTCGTGTTATTGTTAACTAAACGCAAACCATTAAAAAAAAAAAGAAAAAAAAAAGATGATCAGTCTAGTCCACATGAAAAACTTAGAAAGAAAGTGTACACTTTCTTGGTATAAATAACTCCTCACTTCATCATCAGCTCAAAATGATCAGATTTCGAGTTGGATTGAGTTGGTCATATGACTTACACCCTTTAATAAGGGCTAAAGTCGGCTCAAACATGCTAGTGTCATATTTTCATCTTGTTACAGTTATTCTATTTATTTTAGATTTTTATGCATTTATTCAAACAATATTAATTCCCTTTCTCTCATTTTGCCTTTTTAATCATAAGTAATCTAGTTCTTCTCAAGGCACCATCTGTGAAAACATTATGTGGATATTACAAAAGAAAATAGCATAAGGGTTTTCTCTTCTTTTTCTTTCCATTTTTTTCCTTTAAATTAAAAAATAAAAAGGAAATATGAAAGTTGAACTTGTCCATGCTCATGACGAAGTACATAGAAATTTAATGCTGGTAACACGCACATGATGATATTTATAAACTATAAGCTTAGAAGGCCAAATACAGAAAACCATACAACTAAAGCAAATGATCAGTAGCCAGCGTACGTATGACATGGTGACATCCATCAAGAATTGCCACCTTATTCACGAAAACACACTATTAATTAACCATCACATCCTTCAAATTAACTAGAGATCTTCATTCTCACTTCACCCTGCAATAGACATAGAAAACCCCAAATTAATCACAAATGCCCATTAAATAAAATTTTGATGATGTATGTCCAATTTTGATAATAATATAAACGTTCTTATTTTAAATATAGGACTAGAATTCTTACATACCCTATTAAATTGAATTCCAATAACCCTTTTATACAATGGCTTTAATGAGGGGAATTGAAACCTTATGACAACACTTCAAAACTGCACGAATATTCAAAATTTATCAAAGATAGAAAAAAGGTCATAAAACTTATTTAAAAATAAAAACAAATTAGATTCTTTTAGGGTTAATTATACTCAAAATAAAGACTTCTTAAAGTTGCTGAAAAAGTTGAAAAGCAGATTAACCTTAGAGTAGCAATAGGCATTAATTGTCTAACTTTTTTTACGGTAAATTATAATACTTTATAATATAGAAAAATATTCATGTAAACTTTATTTTTACTACTTAATATGACAATATACGATGAAGTATAAATTTATATTATAAATATATATTATAGGATTGATGTATCAGTATTGTCCTTCTATATGTCTAAATTGCTATCATATGTAACATATATTTTTACCCTACTAGCTAGCTCTCTAGTTGTTAAGGTGTTACAGGCGGTCTAATCTCATTGAAAGCATTTTTTTTAACTATAGTTAATTTTGGCACAAACTGTTCATGGGAGCAGAAAGGCATTACGTGGAGCAGTCGACGCTAGGATTGATGGGATAAGGAACGGTGACACCGCACTTTGCAGGCAAGGAACTGGCAAAGCTGAGGTTGACAGTACTAGCTGCTTGCTTCAAGCAATTGCAGACACTTTGACGATCAGCGGTGGTAGCAGCTGCTGCAATGAGAGATCGCACCCCATTGCAGCACGCCGGTGAGATTTCTCCACCATTCTTTAGGTAGTTCGTGCATGGTGCCAATTTGCTCCGCACTTCCTCGCATGTCAACCCAATTACGGCATCGGGTGCAACCAATGCCACCGCCACCACCATGGTCAGGATAGTCGTTGCCAGCTTCCAAGCCATCGCGCCTTCTTGACCAATGTGATTGGTAGCAGTGGTAGACGCTGTTTGACTGGATGTTGTCGTAATGACGAGAATGTGTAGAAAATTTGGTAACCACTGCATCGGTTTATATAGAAGGGGTTTTTGACATGATTATTATATAAAGCAAATTAAATTATTTTAAAAATATCTAGCCTCACAACATTATACCAAATATCACATAGATATATAGTTCTTGCCGCGTTTCTATTTTTTTAATTATCCACTTTGAAATCGTCTTTTTTATATATTTTATTTATTTATTTTTCATTTATTTGCTTGTTTTATACTTGGGTTCAACACTTAAAACATGTATAAATATCCTTTCTAGCTATTCCAAAATCATCGAATCTTATTTTTAATGCCCTAATAAATTTTTGACGCCCCTTGGCAACTTAAAATTTATTTTGAACAATAAGACTATTTCAAATGAACTTAATTATTTTAGGGCCTATGCGAGAAATTATTATAACACCCTAATTCTCAACCCAATAACAATTCAATAATAATTTCACACGTATAGATGTATACATCTTTATTTTCATGCATTCACATAATATCATCAAGAACTGAAGCATTACTGTTAAATAGTCATAACTTGCCGGACACACTAGGTGACATCCCACCAAATTCACAAGAATATTTAAATAAACTGATCAATAAATTAATAATTAAAAGTCTTGGGATGACATACTAATTCAAAATTAACATCGAAAATAACAACTAAAATTTGGCTCCTTGGCTAAGTTCCAAATAATAAAGAAAAGAATAAAATAACTACTAACTTTCTTGGTTATATGGCCAACTAATGACAATGATAAACTTTATTCTCAGATGAGCTCGTTATAGAGGTCTACTACTAAACTATACTCCACTGTGTCTCACCAACCAATGCTCAAGTATAGAGTACATAAAAAATATGAAGTGAAATGAGCTCGAAGAGCTTAGTAGATCATACACAATACATCTTAAACATTATTCAAGCCAAAATACAGAACATACACTCATTAAACATTAGATATTTCAAGCAATTCAATTATTTTTTAGTTGACATTTTCACCGAAAGGATTATTCTAGGTATTCTCATCACCTAACCACACTCATTAATAAGTAGCGCCCTACACTAATTCACAAGTATAGAGACACAACCATCATTCAATATTCGAAACTAGGGACAACCCATGATTCTATTTGTACAATAGTGTCAATTTTATATCTTGAGAACACCTACGATGATCAACTAGGAACTCATGCGCTCGTACGTGATTCAGTTCTTGATTACAATGATTTTAAAGTGATACACAACTTCAAATCTCTAGCATGCCCAACATCATCATAATTCAAGGGTAAGATTATATGAAATATTGTAAAAACATGTAATCATCATGCATAAAGTCACATAAATCATATTATTTAACATACAATTTATGCAACATATTCATGAAACAATATTCCTCATTCCTAGGGTCATACAACATGTTATTCATCCTATATCATACATGCATAAAATTCATCAAATCCAAACATTAAACATTCACACACTAGCATGCCCCTAAGTATTTAATAAAATAAATAGAATACTACATTCTATATTTTAAGACTTAGATAATACTAAAGAGTAAAGTAATCACCTCCTCCTTACCAGTTAATTCCCTTGATTTCTTGTACTTTTGTTCCAACCCGTCTCGAATGCTCAACCTTTAAAGATTAAAACCATAGCTCTTAGTAATTTAAGCATTTTCTTATGTTTTTAAACAATAATTTAATCTCTGTCTCTATTTCTCTCTCTCTCTCTCTCTCTCTCTCTCTCTCTATATATATATATATATATACACACCCACACACATACACAATGTATAATGGATAACACATTAGAAGAGTTCAAATTACAAACTTGCTTTTGTGTACCATGGTACGGGGAAGTTGAAAAGAAAATAGACATAGTACCATAATGGTGGATCATGTTACCGCGGTAACCAGAATAATTAAAGAAGAAGACAAAGAAGAGAAGACTATAGTACTACAGTAGTGTGAGGCACCACGACACCTAAAATAAGAATAAATTGAGGACTTTTCAACTTTCCAACTTGGTATGGGCGTCAATCTCATGGAGTTTCCTTTCTTTGTATGTCACAAATGAGCACAAAACAACAACCTTCCATGTTGGTCTTAGGGTGGGGCCTCATGTGCAAGGAAAAATTTAAGTTTCTATTTTGTGTGTCATGGATTTACATGGATTTGGTATGCACAAAATCAGCAACGCTTGGGCAGTAAGGCTTGGACGATTTGACAACTTTCTATTTTGGGTTCATTTCTTGAGGCACATTGCATTAGATCACGATTGGCAACTTGGGACCACTTTCCATTAATGATCACACTCTCTTGTGCGTCAAGGATGATACAAATTTCTTTCCCATTCCATTCCTTCCTCTTGTGTGCATCAAATCAACAAGCTTTGGCAACTTCTTATTTGGGTTCTCCTCTTTGTGGGGCGTCATGTATGAACAAGATTTGGATATTTTGTTTTGGTGTTTTAGAAACTTCTATAAATCAGCATGGGAAGCTTTCCCATTTCTTAAACTATATATTTCTATGTGATATGCTTACAGATTTCTTCTTCTATTTGGGACGTCATTAATATACAGTTTCTATTTCTCTTTGTGGGTCAAAATAGCATGGTTTGTGAGCAAGGAATCTTTCTAATTTTCTCCTTCTCTTGTGTGTCAAGTCTAGTGCACACATGAGTTAATGAAACTTCTATTTTTGGCTTTCCCTTGTGTGTCAAGTTTTTTAATGTGCTCACAACATTTAGAAACTTTTATTTTCATTTCTTGTGCTCATGGATTATGGGAACTTCTATTCTTGATTCTTTGGTGTGATCATGGGCAACCTTCTAATATTGAAAACTTCCATTCTTGATTTTCTTGGTTGGCTTATGATCAACATAAGATGCCTTTCTAATTGAGCTCGTGGGGAACTTTCTATTTTCTCTTTCGTGTGCTCAAGGGTGACGTTTTTGGATGTTTTCCATGTAGAAATTTCTATTTGATTTATTTGTGCTCATGTGATGGCTAGGGTTCATTCTTGGGCACTTTGGGGTTGTTTTCCATGGGTTGGACATTTTAGGGTTGTGAACAACATATTTCCAATTTCTTCTCATTTCCCATTTCCCTTATTTTCATTTCATTTATTTAATTCTAATTTCATTGAGATGTTTTGAGCAAATAAACTATCAATTAACCACTGAAATGAACTTCTACCAAATTGGTCTCATTTAATCCTCAATAATGTTGTACATATCATTTCATTTCATTTCGTACAAATTTTTTTTCAAGGTACTACATATATATATATTGCATGGGTTTAGATAGGAAATAGGATATATTTAATTATAATTATGAACATAAGTATTTATAGGATCATTGCATGTTAGTTGCATATTTAGAGAATTCTAATATGGTTTTTATGTATTTCTACCTGTGATTTAATGCCAGAGAATGGTTTTTAGTGATTTATGCAAGTTCAGGTTGAAGGTCAACTAGTAGATTAAAGAAGAAGATAAGAAAGCACTTAAAATAAAGGATTTCAACTTATTACCATGGTAACTAGAGTAGAAATATTAGTGTAGAATGATTACCGCGGTACACTACCATGGTAACATGGGAATTCGTCAACTTTCAAATTTTTGCATATTTTTTTATTATTTTCATTGCCACAATTTGTTATTGCGGTAGCGTGATTAAGTTACATTTTTTAGGGTTTTGTAATTTATGTTTTAGGTGTTTTTTGAGTGACCTATATAAATGGGAACACGTTATTAGGTTAAAAGGAGGATTGGGTTTTATTCGTATTGGCGGCCAGAAGAAGAAAGAGAGCAGAACGAAGGAGAAAGACAAAGAACAAGGCCAAACCTTTAGAATATGATCTTTAATTTGTTTAATTCTTCGTGTTGTAAACTTTATATGATGCTAGGCTAAGTTATTTTAAATTCTAGGATGTAAATGGGATTGTAGGAACCTATAATTCTTTATTTTGATCAATCCATTTTGAGGTTTACTTATACCTTGTGAGTTTAATACTTTTTCTCTAATGAACACAGATAGAATGATTACAAACTGTTAAAATAACTCGGGAGAGAGGTTTAATGGTTAGATAATCAAGATATGGACCTAGAAAGATCAATTAACCAAGAGGTTGTTGATTTGATAGGAGGTTGCATGTGATTATAGAATTTGATGGATTAGGTTGTTAACTGTGTACCTCAAGTGGCGGTATTAGGAAATAAGACTAATAGGTATTATGATACCTCAAGAGAAGGTTCTAATAATAAATGTTACAACCTACAAGATTAGGAATTAGATTAACTGAAATAAGAATTAGAGGGGATCACATGATGATTTACAACCTTAGAAAACTTGACTTATAGATTTTTAAAACCAATATTCTTTGCTTTTGATTTAATTTTAGTTTGCCACAGTTCAAAACTTGATTTTAAGCCTTTATAAAACTGATACTGAGATTAGGTAGGGATTTGAGATTGTTATCCCATATATCGTTCCTTGAGGATGATACTTCAGTTCTCTACCATATATTACTATTCCGATCCTATACACTTGCAATGAATCCCCAACAATTACCACGGTAATCGATCGTGTTATTGTGGTAACCAAAATGGGATTTAAAGAAGAAAGATATAGTGTCGCGATATTCTACTATAATAACCAGAATGAATATACAAAGAAAAGACACACTACCGCGATAACTAGAATGAAAATCTCAGTGAATGAAACTAGAAAAGGGGCGTGTTATTACAGTAGCGAGTGGAATTACGATGGTAACCATAACAAAATCATGCAATCCGTGATGTTTTTCTTCCATTTCTTCTTTTCTCATGCATTAACATCCTAATACCTTTAATTAAATGTCAAAAGACGAGAGTAAGGCATTAGGGTCGGATAGAAATGTTTTACCTTTATGACTCGCCCAAAATAACTCATTGATGAGTTATATTGTAACAATGGCTCCTTGGAACCTTTTGAAAAGGTTCAAGCTCTGTTTTGATGATGGAAAACCAATATGAACCTCAATGATTGCTAGAAAACTAATCCACATGAAGGTAGAGAAAAGAAATACAGATCAAAGTTTTAGAACAACAATTTACCTTTTAGCTGGCTTGATAGACGTTCAATCTCAAGGTTTGCATGTTGTTCTTCTTGTTTTCTCTTGTGGAATGACTAGAGCAGGAAAGAAGGCGTGGGATTTGGCTAGGATGTGATGAGAGAAAGAGAATTCATCGCTTATTTATAAAAGGGCACCAATTGTTGGTGTTTGGATAGGTTTAGGAGTCCTTGTGAGATGAGTTTGCATGTATCTACCTTGAGATTATCTTTGGTATAACCTCATCCAAATTCATGTTCCTCATCCTAATCTATTAGTTAGGCATAAAAAAACAATGGGTGGCAAGTTTGACGGCGCTATGTGCATTGAAAGAAAAAGGCAAAATTTTCATGTATGCCACATGGTACTGCGGTAATGTATCTGATTACCGTGGTAACCATAACAATTTTTTTTTCTTCAGACTATTAGAAGTGAAATGCATAGTTACAATGATTAATTCAAAAACCGTATCTTAAATTATATAAATCAATAAAATATCACTAAATTGCCAAACATTTTAATTTAAATTTTATAAAGTAAATACTTAAATTTCAAAAATAAATTTCTATATTCCATTGTTTGCAACTAAATTGATCAATGCACAAACAAATAAAAAAACAAAGCTAAAAATGAACTAAAGCACACTTATATATATATATTGATAAATTCCCGAATAAAAAGTGATTCTTTTTAAAGAGGAAACAATACTCAAGCTTGAATAAAATGACACTCAATTTGAAAAAAAAACTATGAGATTACTAGTAAATAACGTTGAACCTTGAAGAAAGAGCAAGCAAATCAACATTCAAACTAATAATAAAGAAATAAAAATAACATTAAAACTTAATTACGATCTAAATTAAATCAAACCTAGTTGTACAAAAATAGCGTTGGAGATAAGAAAGATGGTGTAAGTGCGAGGGATGGCAGACAACTGAAAACACCAAAAAAACTTTAATGATGGCAATAGCAGACCGACAATGGCCACAACACTAATTGGCGACAACAACACCTATCAAAGTCCCGAGGTTTTTTTTACTATAGAAATAAAATGGGCAACTCACGAGTTGTTGATTTTTAATGCAACTTATTTCAGTGTCACTGAGTTCAGAATTTCATTCTAGACATTTTAGTACCTGCCAACAAAAATTTCAGTGTTAATGGATATACCCTCTATGTGTCGACTTCTAACTACCATATAAATTTCTAAGATCCACAAAGGTATAGATAATGTACATATATATATTCTAGTCGTTAGTCTGAATACAATGATATATATATATATATTGTGTAGTTTCATTTCTTAAAAAAATACATTTTAGTTTTGGGTTGCACATTAAACTAATACCTTTATTGAAAATTACACTATAAAAATTGTAATTCACAATTTTTATAATAATTCTGAATTGAAAAGAGACAAAAGTAAATTACCCAAAATGTCGGATTCTCGAAAGTGTGCAACTTTTCTTTTCCTCTTTTCTTTCCTTTTCTTCTCCTTTTCTCCTTCTTTTTCTTCTCTTTCCTCTTTGGTTTTCTTTCCTTTCTCGATTGAAAATGGAATGAGCAAGAAATGAAATGAGAAGCGATAATTATAGGTGATGGTTTGGGGTAGGTTGCACTATCCAAAGAAGTCAAAATTAATGGCTTCTTCTTATCTCCCACATCATCAAATATTATCTTCTTATTTTGTATTATTATTTTTTTCATTATCCAACAAAGCATGTTTTATCTCTTTCATTAATTAATTAATTAATTATATATGTGTGTGTGTGTACATTCATATACATACATACATATATATGTTTTTCATATGCAAGAATTACTTAATTGCATTAATTCATTTCAATATATTTATTATTATTATTATTATTTAGTACACCACATCATACATAAATATTTTAATTTCCTTTTCATTCTTCAATTATTATCTATTATTTCTCATGTAATAAAATTGTTGCAAAAATCATGCACATTAATTTATACAATTCTAGTAAAATTATGTATTTTCATTAATTTAGATATGAAATTACAGATCAAACCCGTTGATTCAATGTCCAAAAATACGGATCGTTACATGACGAGTTTGATTGAGTCACTTGCATTAAAAGAAAAAAAAAATTTCATGCATGCCACGTGCTGCAGTAGTAATGTATCTAATTATCGAGGTAACCAGAACAATTTTTTTCTTCAGACTATTACGATTGAAATGCATAGTTACAATGGTTAATTCAAACATTTTATTTAAGTTTTATAAAGTAAATACTTAAATTTTAAAAATTCTAAAAATAAATTTCTATACTCCATCAACATATATATATTGATAAATTCTCGAATAAAATGTGATTTTTTTTTTAAAGTGTAAACAACACTCATGGTTGAATAAAATGACACTCAAACTGAGAAAAGCTATGAGATTACTGATAATAACGTTGAACCTTGAAGAAAGAGCAAACAAATCAACATTCAAACTGATTATAAAGAAATAAAAATAACATTAAAACTTAATTATGATCTAAATTAAATCAAATCTAGTTGTAAAAAAATAGCATTGGAGTCAAGAAAGATGGTGTAAGTAAGAGAGATGGCGGATACAACTGCAAACACCAAAAAGAGTTCGACGATGCCCATAGCAGACCGACGATGGCAACAACGCTGACTAGCAACAAGAACACCTATGAAAGTCTTATTGTTTTTTTTTTAAATTGCAGAAATAAAATGGGCAACTCACGAGTTATTGATTTTCACTGCAACTCACGATGAAGACACTTTTTGAAAAAATGCCTTTACTTAAGTAAAGTAAAGATGTCTCTCCAACAGACGCTTTTGCTTTTCGCAATGAAGGCATTTTTTGAAGAGACCTTTAGTTAAGTTAATGGTGTCTCTTCAAAGATGCTTTCCCATTGAGATGTAATTGAAGGCATTTTTGGAAAGGAAAAACGCCTTTGTAAAATTACTTATGAAGTCATTTTTTCAAAATGCAATTTAGACATGTATTTAAAAAAAATAATAAATAAAAGAAAAACTTGTACAACAACTGTCTACGTGTAGAATATTGGGTAAATGAAGTGTATCTTTGTCACAGTAGATATTTCAAGAATAATTTATTTTTTTTGTAATAATCATGTCAAAAACATACACAGAACACATTTGTGTAGCTTTTGTAAGTACGTTCCAAATGTCAATGGCAAGTTGGTTGTTAGAAATTAAATGCATTTTTAGCTTACTACCTATTTTCTTTAATTCATTGAAATGCTTCTAGAAAAACCTTTTTTCTTTCTAGAGGGATATCCTAGGGTATATATATATTTATGTGGTGGTTAGGTCCATATAAATAACCTATGTGTATAGTAATTAAGTTTTTAGTCTGAATTAGCAACTTTTTTGTTAAAAAAAATTTTTGTTTTGGAAATTAATTCATATTAGAAACTAATTAATTTGAAGACACATACTATTATGAGGTTGTGTGAAATGACAAAGTGTGTGAGATTTTTGAATTTACATGAGAGAACACTTGAGAAATTTTTTTTGAATTATTTAATTATAAGTTCGAACATATATTTATATATTTTTTTTGGGTAGAAATTGATTCTTTTTTATGTTTATTTATCAAATTACTGTAAATGTGAGTGTTCCAAGCAGCCCGGCTTGTTAATCATCCAAGAGTAAGATACAGCATTTATGATTTATGTATAGCATGCATAAAACTAGCTACAAACTAGGAACTTCACATAACAAATCGTATGCAGTTTTGGTAGGCCGGTAAATTGGGAATGGAGTCTACGTGCCCATCTACATGCATGGACGGCTGATATATTATGAGATAGCAGTCCGGTACTAGCCATGGCAATTAAATGATCCGCACACAACCCAATTAATTACTTGTTCATCACATGTGGCCAACGATTGCACATGCAACCCTTGCTATTTTTGCAGGCCACCTAATTTCTTTATGTATGTTTGGGTCTTCTTACATTATCATGCATTCTTTCAAGTAAACAATAAAATACAGAATTATAACTATTCTTAGTTTTATTTCAAAAAAGAAAAAAACAAAAAAAGTCTTACTAATTTATTTTCATCAATTCTTGGCATTGATGAAAATAATGCAAATTTTTTCAATATGAAGATATATTAATCAAAATTCGTTAAATTATATTATAAAATTATGATTCATGTATCAAATTAATTGTATAATTCAAATGGATGGAATAATTCTCAAATAAAATATTAAAAAAATGTGTTAGGTACAAAGTAAATTCCTTCATAATATTTTGAATAAAAAATCTTTGGCACTGTCAGATCACTGCGTCCATACCAAAAGTGAATTAATGAAGGGTGGTGTAGAGCAATTAGTTAGGGAAAATGACAAAAATGACAAAAACACAAAGAAATTCAAAAATTGAAAGACAACACTTTTTGTTCGAACAGATCATTTTTTTTTTCTCAGAATCTGGGACAGATCATGTGGGCCGGTGGACTATTTCTTGTCAACGACAGGGCAGTAATTACAACCAACTACTTCCACCTTTTCAATCGTATATCCACGAATTTCTACATATATGCACCTAACCATGGGTACGACGTTTTAATATGCTTCATTCGCTGTCTTTCACATATGTACACCTTTTCAATTCTCTATGTGTAGTATGTTGATTTGACCTAATCTTTTTCTTCTAATTCTAAAGCCAACTTCAACGCGCGTATATCAGTACTAAGGTCATGTTCAATGGAATGCCACCTCATCGCTCAAAGTCCTTTTTTTTTCTAATTTTTTTATTTTTTAATAGCTGACATGGTAGCTTGCCTATCTGCTCTGTCTACACCGAGCGAATGGGTATTGGAGATGCCCTAAGGTTAGTTACTAAAAAGAGCTCTAGCTATAAACTGGGATTGAAAGTTTTAAGCTCCAATTTAAGAATTAAGCCTTTTAATATAGGGTAGTTTATTTTGTACATCAATTTTATTTAAAATTTATTCATTTAATTTGGTTCTTATGTTTATATATATATATATATATATATATATATTCATCAATCTTTTTCAATATATTTTTTTCTTCGTCGTTTGATAATGTACTTACGTAGTCGTTCTTGTTACACCCAATTTCAATTATGATATTTATTAATTTCAAGTAATTTCTCTTCAAGCTAAATCAACTGTCTTTAGTATTTTTAATAATATATTTAAAATTCTTGTTACATCTATGTGTTTCACAATGCAAAAGTCTCACTTCTACTCCCTATAAAATCTTTACAGTATTTATTTTATATTTAACCTTATCCACACCCTCATATTTATATAGACACTAGAGAACGAAACTCCTTGATTCTCACTCTTGAAGATGCGAAGAAATAAGATAATATTTGTCTAGTAGTATTCTATATGATTTAAGAGATAAAGATGAGTAACTATTCAAGATAAGAATGATTTCATCTTTATCAAAAACTAAATCAAATTACAACATCTACTACTTGCACATGGTGTGCACATATGAATCTACTTGGCGATCTTATCATTGGTGCTCCAAATATTTAATCCACTTGTTATCATTTCACACTTACAAATGGTGTATACGAGAAGAGATTTTCAATAAGAATGTGATAAGCTAATGGATTGTGAGACTATGAGAGCGTCTGCATATTGAGCGTTCTATAGTAGAAACTCATGATAATCAATATGGAAACAACCCCGAATATATTATTCTCTTAATTGCGAGAGTCATTTATCACACATCTGTTCAAATGATCCTCAACCCTTTGGGGCAATGCTTAAAGCTTCAAATTCAATTGCATATTCTTAGTTATGGTGCTATCCTAAGTTATGCAACATGAATATCGTGTAATTAAGAATATATTGCAAAGATATTGTAAAGAAATTTTCTTTTACCTCCACACCACTAGGTTTAGATTTAATGGTTTTGTCAACAAATAAATTCCCATAAGATTGTGTACCACTCATGACTTAGGTGACTCACCAAAATAACTAATACTAGGACGTTTCTTCATAGTTAAGTTAGATTTAACAAAAGGACATCTATTATGTCTCAAAAATAGACATACTTGGACTCTCGTGGTGAAAGTTTAGATCATTCACTCACTTTCAAAACTTTTGACTTACACACATATATAATATTAAATTACAAGCTACAATGTAATAACTCTCAGTGATAAGAGGTATGTTCAAGTCAAAACACTGTACATATTTCTAGTTGTGTTGATTCAATGTGTATGCCTTGAGTTTCTTAAAAGCATGAATATCTAAGCTATTACACCAATTAATAGATCTCATATTCGGCTCCAAACAAGAAGTATAATGGATATTTGGTTAAATCCATCATTAGTCTTCTCAAATAGACTCCATCTTGATTCTAATCAAGGTACATATCATCGTTAATGATTTCTTGCTATTCTAAGATGCATTGGTCAAATATGTTATCTCTTCTTGTTATACATGAAGGGCAAAAGTTGACTACTCATATGAGTAAGTCAATCATATTTATGAACATACTATCATCAAATTAAATTAATGAATAGTTTACTAAATTACATAATAATTTAAATGAGTTTATTACAAAAAAAAAATACTATGTTCTATGCTAACCCAATGATCTAATATGTGCAAGGAAAACATTTCTCACAATTGGCTTGGTTTGTGGATCAAACCTCTTCTAATGCATTGAAATGTGTTGTTTACAAACTTTTCCATGTGCTAGTATGTCTCAAACACAATTGTACTTAATATCTATTTGCTACTCCCACTATAGTATTTGAGATTTTTTATGTCGGCAAGTGCAACTTAACTATCACTATTAATAGTAACTAGTTTTAATGCACAATTAACTTCCTAAAGGTGTTACAAAAAACTATTGAAGCTAGATAGTCTCTTGAACAACTACAAAAGTTGCCACAGACTAAGCTTTCATTGTAGACCAGGCAAAACATATTTACTTCTTGCTACATCATCATACTATACCATAATTCATCAAGAACGGATATCCTAAAGTAGATTTGTGTTCATTTGGCTCACCACCTGAATTAGCATCTAAATAGCTCAATAAACGCATCCCATCTCATGATACCATAAGCACAAGTCTATTATGCCTTTCAAATATCTAAGAATTCTCTTCGTTGCTTTCTAATATGCTTCCTCAAGATTTGCTTAATAATAGTTGGAAAGTTTGATTGAATAACATATATTTAGCTTGTAAACATCATTGCATATATTAGACTTCTAATGGCACTGATGTAAGGAATTGTGGAGATCATTTTTTTAATGCATTTTAGGGCACATTTCATGACTAAGGGGTAGTCCTCTTGGTACGTGATTGGTGTTTCTATGGGTTTGCAATCTTGCATGTTAAATCTTTCAAGAGTTCTTTTAATATATTATTTTTGAGATAGTACTAAGATCCTTTTTGAATGATTTCTATGTATTCAAACTAGTGTAAAGTTTGCTTCACCTATGTCTTTTGTGACAAAAATAGAAGACAATGAATCTTTTAATATTGAAAATTAATGTTATGTCGTTTCCAGCTGTTAGCTGCATAGTAGACTAATTATACTATAGGTATTTTATGTATAATATGCATTAGTGTAATAGAAAAGTTAGTGTATTTGCTTATATTTAGTATAATATGCATTTAGAACATTGTTGCATCATTTTAGCATGATTTAATATTATTTCCAACATTTTTATATGAATATAATGTCCGAGAAAGGTTTTCAATGTTTGTGCAAGTGTAGAATGAATTGGGATAGGAATAAGAGCACGCGAGGAGTTGAAACGGAACAAGGAGCATGAAGAAAAACAACCCACACTGTGGAT
>JAJIYU010002626.1:0-29503 GCA_030144865.1 Tinospora cordifolia | reverse complement strand
AGGAAATTATTGAAGACGATGCCTCTGCAGATCAATGTAAATTAATGACAGTGTACAGGATAGTAGAAAATGATGTGTATTGTAGGGCTTGATTATGTCAAATGTCAATAATAATTGTATTATCAAAAGATGTTTATGGAGCTCACAAAATTATTCATAACTCTAATAATGAAGAAATGTTTTCAGATTATTGTATTTATATTTTATCACTTAGATATGAACTGTTAAAACTAACAGATAAATGAGGAAAAGAAAAAATAATATCCCCAGTTCTCAGATAGAAAGCAGGACTGACTACACTCAGAAGAAATGACATCTTAAGCTACGAGACAGCCACGTCACCTATGACGTATGTGATAGAGAAAAAAGGGAGTTGGGGGTGTTACACCAACTACTGCCCTATACAAACAATGCATTGTTTTTAGCTATTACCGTATTTGCAGAGACACAAAAAAGTATGGTGGTTAGGGTGGTGGTTGTTTTCTCCATCGCTAAACGCCATGCTGGTTGCAGTGAGACAGAAACAGAAAGTTTTTTCTTTTTTCTTTTTTTTTTCCTTCTTTTACTGTTTTTGTTTGTCTCTGAATTACATCTTTTTTCTTGCCTGTTTCCCAAAGCCCTGCTGCTTTTGTGTTACTCTTGCTATTATCTGTTTCTTTTGTTGACCAACAACCCCACCTAGATGCTTATATTTTCCAAAGAGTGATATTATTCTAATTTTTGTATTTTCTTTATGAGATGTCTTTAAAATGAACATAATATTTAATAAAGATTAGTGTTAAGGGTAGAAAAAAAAATAAAAAATGTATAAATAAGTAGTTTTCTCCTATTTTTAAACTCTAAAATGTGGTTATTTTTGCAAAAATTTGAAAAGTTATATTTACTAGTCAATGATTATAAAACGTATTATATTGAGCTTTTTAGGGCGCACTTGGCTTTAAATTTTGACGATGAATTAAAAACAAAAAAATAAAACTCCTTTTTTATGTTAGAAAATTGTTTAGACATTATTGTTATCATAAAAAAAATAAAAAGATTATTTTTTTTAATCAAATAGACATGTGTCCAATTACATGCTCAACTTTGCCCTAAAAAAAAAGTTATATAATCACATTTTACTTGCATTTTTAAAATAAAATGCGTTGTACACGATCACCCTACATACATGAATATAAAATCATCAAGAAAAATATGTAATTATTATTATTATTATTATTTTAATATTGATCACACTAGTAGTAGTAGAGAATCAAAACATGAGTATAGTAGGGTGCAACATTTATGCAATGGATAATTATTGAATATATAGGTGACAATTTGTGACACGAACACGATACAAAGTTAATAGGTTTGTGTTTAAATAGATCAAACATGATTAAACGCGACTAAATATGGATTATAAATAAGTTAATATGATAAAATTAAAAATAACATGTTTAATATGATTATAAATAAATTAAAAGATAAGTTAATTTAAAATTAATATATTTATTAATTTATTAATAATATAATTTTTATAATTTTTTAAATATAATTTTTAAAAAATTAATTTAATTTTAATATATTTATATTTTTATAAAAATTATTTTGAAATTTTAATAAGTTATATATAAATATATGATTATAAATATAGTTACAAGATAATAAAGATTCATTTATAACATACATAGCACAGACTATTTGAAACAATATTTACAGGAGAGTGAGCCCAAAATCTAGATGGGTTTGCAGACCTTTCAAGCCAAGTGGCAGTCTCGATATATCTCAGCCCCTTGGTGAGCATTTAATAAAGATACCACGCCGAAATTGACGCGCAGCCGTTAAAAATAGCTTGGGCGCCAACACGCTTCAGCACCTCCATCCCCGTCAGACTGCCACTTCCTCACTCAATACGGGGCCCCACCTTGCTTACGTGGTGCCCACCCAAATGGTCCCCGCGCCTCCTCCCTCTCTTTCTCCCCTCCCTGCCCGACGTCACTAAGAATGCTGTGCTTTTGCCGCCTTCAACGCGGCCACAACTGGGAATACTCTTGCTCTTGCGCGACGATATATATATATATATATAAAACATTTATTTATTTAATAATTATAAATATTAAAATTATTTTTAATAGAATATTAGAATTATAATTCTAATATTTATAATTAATAAATAAATAAATGTTATATATTTATTTATTTATTTATTTAAAAATTTATATAAAAACCCTATCAAGTGATCAGCAGTGGTCCTCAACTTAATATAACTAAATTAAACTTTTGTTATATATATATATATATTGCATTTTGTTCAATTTTTGGAAGGGTTTTCTTTTTCATTGTAAATTTTGAACATTATTTTCGGGTTTATGTGACGACATGGGGTACCCCAGTTTGGATCCGACGGTTCTCCTTTATTGAAGTATAAGCTGAGCCGAGGCAAGCTAAGTTTAAGGATACCCCAATACAGTTCTCTCATAATTAACTCAAAAAACCATTATTATATTATTACGATTTTGTCCCTTTTACTTCTAACGTAAGTCAGAACACCACACCGAAAGCATTTCCAATCTCTGTCTATTCTCTATCTCTATATATACAACACCCGAGAAAACCAGAATTTGAACACAGGGGCAAGCAACAAAGATGTGTGGAGGAGCGATCATCTCCGGCTTCATCGCCTCAAAACGTGGCCGGAAACTGACCACTTATGAACTCTGGTCGGAACTCGACTCCATCTCCGACCTTGTACTCGATTTCGACTTCAGCGGGAGTAGTAGTAGTACTACTACTACTGCTACTACTACGACTACTACTCCCAAATACTGCAACACCCAGATCAACAACGAACACAACAAAGGTGATCATTCCCCATTTTCATCTTCTGGGAACCATTCACACACATATATGTATAAAAGTTTTTATCTTGATGACTTGCAGGAGTGAAGAAGATATGCAATAGCAGCAGCAACAGAAGAAGAAGAGTCACTTCTGTTGAAAAGAAGAGCGTAAATAAGCCGCAGCCATTAATGGTGGCCGATAAAACAGTACGGAAGAACTTATATAGGGGGATCAGAAGGCGACCATGGGGGAAATGGGCGGCTGAGATTCGAGACCCACGTAAAGGCGTTAGAGTCTGGCTTGGTACTTACAACACGGCTGAAGACGCCGCCAGGGCTTACGATGCCGCCGCGAAGCGCATCAGAGGTGACAAAGCAAACCTCAACTTCACTGAAGGAGAAGCACAGGAAGAAGAAGAAGCACCGCCGCCCCCACCCCTGCATGCTACAGAGACGGCCGGGCTGTGTTTTGGGAATGAACTCGGTGGTGTTTCTGACTGTGATGTAGAGCTGAAGAAGCGGATTTCTAGTCTGGAATCGTTTCTTGGCTTGGCGTCCGGTGAGTCGGGCGAGTCGAATGAGTTCGGTGTGAGTCGGGAATCGGAGGCGGTATGCGATACTTGGTCATTGAACGACGACGTCACCTTTACGTTCCCGTTAAAATAGCGAAAACGCCGAAGAAGTTTGCATGAACTGACACGTGTCATTTTTTACTAAGAGTGGTGAGTTTGTCTTGTCTGTATGTGTTGTGGCCAGAGGTGGTTATTAGGTGCATGTGGAAGCAGGATAACAATTGCGTTGTTGCTACATCATCGTCGAGCAGTTGACCTTCCAAGTGTGTTTAATTTTTGTAGATTCGGTGAAAATTAACTACTGTTTGTCTACTTATTTATGAGTAAGTGCCAGAGAAAGTAAGAGTTACAAGTTAAACATTACAAAAAGTTACAAATTTTTGTTAAAAATGACTAGAGTCTACTCTCATCTTCTTCTCTCTCTTCCTTCAAAGAAAAATGGGTTGGAAAATTACAAATTTATTCAAGAAGTTAATGAGATTTTTATTTATTATTTTTTTAAGTTTAACAATGTATTTCTTAAATATATTTATATAAATAAATTTTTAATATCAAGTTGAGGTGATAAAAAAAATAAAAGAAATCAATATAATTATCTACTTTCTAACAATCTCTTGTGGAATCATCATTAAAAAAAATCAAAATAAGAAAAGTTAATTGTAACATCTCGATTCTCAAACCATGCACAATTGACATATTTGTTTCACAATTAAAGACGCATATATATTTGTATCTATTTTTGTCACATTTCATTGTTTAAAAATCAAGATATTACCATTTTACACATCATCGATCTCCTGGTTGTACCAGATCATATTTCAAAATATAATGTGTTACTTTAAATAAGTTGGCTCGAAAATAGATTAATGAAAATGATAATATATTAAATGAAAAAGAATTTAAAGAAAACATGAAAAATGACAACTAACAGTGGTCCCATGGCCAATGTTTCAAATGAAATAACCAATTTCTGAACCAGTGGTCAAACTTCAACTGGTAAACCAAACTAAGTGGACAAATTTGTGGTGAGTCACGTGCCCTAGAAACTAAAAAATAGAAAATATAATTTTATTCCTACATCCTCAATTATGAGGCATGCCACTTCTACAACTAATAGAAAGACTCTGTAATACTTGTTGGCACAAGTATCTCTAATGATTAACTGCAAAAAAATGAGTAAGGTGAGCTCAAAAGTTCAGTGGATCATAAAAAATACATTTCAAGCATTATTCCAGTCAAAATACAGAACATGCACATACTTATCAAATACTAGGCGATTCAAATATTAGATTGTTTATAGTTATCGTTGTGACCGAAAGGACTATCTTTGGTATCTCCCTATTGGTTTGAGATATCATCCAGAGGTAAAGTCTAAGGAATGGTTATTTATTTAGGACCTAATGTAATACTCCAAAGATTTGTACGAAATTTATTAAATAAAATTAAATAAAATGATTTGATTTTGAGAATCTTATGATATTTTTGGATATAAATTATGTATATTCAACGGTATAAAATAAAGTAGGTAAAATAAAATTAATTGAAAAATTTTGGTGCAACCTTAAGATACCTGAAAATGAATAATATAGAGATATATATATATTATATATATATATGATAAGGAGCTTCAAATATTATACATTATATGAGTATAAAGATAATATATATATTTAGTATGTGCATATGCATGTATTAATGTGTAAATATATAAAATATTATATATTATATGGATAGAAATATAATATTTGTATATGTATGTATTAATGTGTAAATATTATATATTATATGGGTAAATATATATATATATATATAACATTGATTTATAAATACAGATAGGTAAATATATGAGTAAATATTAATACATATGTATATATATTAATACATATGAGTAACTATTATAGGTGAGTGTACATTAATACATATATAGTTATGTGTGTGTGTATATATATATATACAAGCTACAGAAAAAAAAAAAAGCAAAGAAAAAAGGATATGTATGTGTGTGTCAGCATATATATACGTATAAAGTAAAAAAAAAACAAAAAATCGTGGATACACAAAATTGCAAATTCGGAAAAAAAAATTGTTTTTTTGTCGAAAAATCAAAAAGAAAAGACAAAAAAAAATTATAAAAAAAAACCCCAAAACCTGTGGAGGCATGAATTGTGATGAAAATGAAAATTTTTCAACTTGACAATGTCCAAGAATTATGAATCCAACCCTCAGGGACTTTATATAAACCCCTTTCTCTTTCTTATTTCATTCATCTCAGAACAAAAGCTAATAGAACCTAGAAACTTAAATCTAGCGTCATATAGTACAAACAAGGCAAAACTACAGAAACAAATACTAAGTCGGCTTTGACTTGTAGATAATGGATAGAACTCAAGGAAATGCAACAAAAGAAGTTAACTTTGATGCATCTGATCAAAGAGACCAAAGGGCACTCGTGGCAACAACAGTTTCTATTAGAGAAATTCTATCGCCAGAAATAGTGACAGAAATCACTCGACAGGTGGTCGAGAAGGTGATAAGGGCTCTATCTCCAGTAGCACCACAGCCCAAGGTTCAGGGTCATCAGATTCCATTACTAAATGAACTAAAAGTGGAAATCAAGAAGCTAGTCGTTCCTTTAAGGCTGACTGTGCCCAAGGGGATAATAGATAAGGTCAAATCAATCAAGAAAGACATGAACTTCAAACGATCCCTAAGGAATCGAAGCAAGGGACCACAAAAGACAGAGAATAAGAACAAGAAACATGATTCACAAGTTGAACCCAATTGTAAGGAACGAAAACAGCTAGCCAAGCAACAAAAGTTATGTTACCGCTGTAACCAACAAGGACATACGACGAAAGTCAATCCTACCAAGAATCAAACCCCTCAGACTCAGATTTGGCCCAACTAGACTAAAGACGAGCGGATGGAACAAGCCAAACAACAAAGGCTATGTTTTTACTGCAACCAACCAGGACATATGGCGAAGTCTTGTCCTCCTAGGCTCCCCAACTACAGCAGTACAACCGGGGAGGAGGATTGAATGAACGTCTTCAACAGCAACAACCCCAACAAAATAACATCCAGGGACAAAATCAAAACTAGGGCTATGGGCAGAATAAGGCCAGAGTGTTCATGATTATTGACATCCCTGAAAATCAAGATCCACAGTAGAAACCCAAGTAGTACAACAGATAAATTATTAGGACAAAAGAATTTATTTATGGATGTAATATTCCAAAGTTTTGACGGAATTATTGGATAATTGAATGAAATAAAAAATTTTGAGAAATTCATGGTGTTACAAAAGTATATTTCCAAATTACTTACCAATAGAATTCGGGATCAATGTTCATCATGGAATTTACCCATAGTTATCCCTCCTGTGGGGAAACCAAACCAAACAACAATAAAGGGTAAGTATTCCCTACCAAGTACAGATGACATATTCAATCAATCGAAAGAAATCACTCACTTCTCAAGGAAAGATCGTAGACGAAGATATCACCGGGTAAGAATCTAAGCGTCAGATATACCCAAGGTGACCCTTAAGAATCATTATACATACTCCTAGACTAAGATACCCTAGCAACATGTAGGGATCCGACAAACCAAGCGGTTAGACACAACCTTGACCAATTTGCAATAAGCAACTAAACCTATGAAGAAATTGGAAGCACTTAGAAAAAACACCAGTTTTGCTAAGGAGATAGTCAACTACTATAGCCATAAAGTTCCTAAAACGGTGGAAGATGTCACAAAGATTTGCAGGAGAAACCGACCCAAATTTCTCAAAAATTAGTCAGACCCAAACCTCTTTGCTAGGGATATGTGACGAAGCAACATTGAGGAAACTAGTGCAAATTTCGAGGACGAAATTCATTTAAGGGGGATAAAGTGTAATACCCCAAAGATTTGTATTAAATTCGTTAAATAAATTGATTCGATTTTGAGAATTTTATCATATTTTTTATATAAATGATGTATATTCCTAGATATAAAATAAAGCATGTAAAATAAAATTAATTGAGAAATTTTGGTGCGACCTTAAGGTATCTGAAAATGAATAATATAAAGAAATATATATATATATATATATATATATATATATATATATATATATATATATATATATATTTAACATTAATATATAAATGCAGATGGGTAAATATATGGATAAATATTAATACATATTAGTAAATATTATATGTGGGCACACATTAATATATATATATATGTGTGTGTGTGTGTGTGTGTGTGTGTAAAGTAAAAGAAAAAAAAATTGTGGATACTCAAAATCCCAAATTCTCTCCGCGAATTAGAAAAAAATTGTTCTTTTTACCAGAAAATTGAAAAGAAAAGACGAAAAAAATACAAAAAATATGAGAATAAATTACAAAAAAATATTCCTAGAAAACCCTAAAATGCATACTCTTTAAATCCTAAAACCTGCGGAGGCATGAATTCTGATGAAAATAGAAATTTTATAACTTGAGAATGCCCAAAAATTACGAATCTGACCCTCGAAAACACTATATAAACCTTTTTCCCCCTCTCATTTCATTCATCCTAGAACAAGAGCTGATAAGAACCCTTTTACTATTTTCCTACCTCCTTCTTGACATCTCTAATTCTTTTCTTTTTTGAGTTGTTCTAAACAGTAAGCAGAGTAATAGCAACAGAGTGTTGTACAAATCTAGTGTAAACAAGGAGAAAGATCTGAAAGAAGCTCAGAAGTTCAGAATGAGGTGCTCTTGAGGTAGAAGTAATCCCTAACTTAAACTCATTGTTTAATTTAAATAGATCTTGTATGTGTGCTTGCATTTTTAAGATGATTGTTTGGGTATCTTGTAATACCCCAAAGATTTGTATGAAATTCGATGAATGAAATTAAATAAAATAATTTGACTCTAAGAAATTTATAACATTTTTAGATATAGATTGTGTATATTCTAATGTATAAAAAATAATAATAAATAAATAAAATTAATTAAGAAATTTTGATATCCAAAATATATATATATAAGTGTGTGTTAATATATAATGCAAACATTAAATATTAGATGAGTATAAATATATATTTAGTATGTGTATATGTATTTATTAATGTGTAAATATTATATGGGTACATACTAATACATATATTTAATATTAATATATTAATACAGATGGGTAAATATATGAGTAAATATTAATACATATGGGTATGTAATATATATGTACATATATATTAATAAGTATGGGTAAATATTATATATGAATATATATTGTTATATATATATATATATATAGTTATATTAAAAAAAAAAACAAACAAACAAACATAAATTGGCGCATGGGCCTGTGCCACGATCACGCTAGGGCGCGCTCAAAATCACGCACGGGCCCATAGCGCACCTGTGTGCACTAATTAAAAAATATATGTATATATATATATATACAAAAAACAGACCATATACGAAAAAAAATACAAAAAACACCAAAAAAAAATAAAAAAAAACTTTAAAATTCAAATCTCAAACCCTAACTACCCCAACTAAACAAAAATAAAAGTTTACTACATTAGAAAAGTAAAATATTACGAAACTAACCCCTAGAGACTCTATATAAACCCTATCTCCCTCTCATTTCATTCACCCCAGCAAGAACAAAAATAATATTCCTTCTTGTTTTCTCTCTGCTTTCTTCTTAACATCTTTAATCATGTTTCTCTTAAAGTTGTTCTAAAGAACCTGCAAAGTAGTAGTAACGAAGTGCTACACAGATCTTGACGAAAAGATCTGGAAAGAATTTAGGAAGCGATCTTAAGGTAAAATGACTCTCACCTTTCAATATATTATTTTGATTCAAATAATGTCTACTTGTGTAGTTAGTTTAATTTTCTTTTACATGTCGTTTAATTTATACGTTTAAATTATTATATTATTCATGACTGAGAGAATACGCTCTGTAGTTGCATCTTATATGATCTTCTACATTAAAAATCAAAAGTTATTTTAATTTATGCATTTAAATTATTATATTATTCATGACTGAGAAAGTATGCTCTGTAATTGCATCTTGTACATTTTTCTACATCAGAAATCGAAAGTCATCTTTCTTGTTGATTTGTGATATAATGTTATACCGTTTGAATGTTTAAATTATTTTTAATAGTCATTTGTTATGCTCTTACAATTAATAAAAGATTAAATAGAGATTTTAACCACGTACCGGCACAAGGTCGAATTTGCACCATAAGCATTTCAAATGGCGGTTGTGAGGTAACGAAGGGTTCAGATTTGATCCTACCTCACTCCAATGGGTCTGAATTCAGTATAGTAGCTCTTTCCTTAAGGATTGAAAATGTTGGGGGTATCCTTTCGGTCTTTAACGACAATAGAGAAAAATGAATTGGTTGAATCATTTAATTCATTGTAAGTGGTTTTTATGCATGTTTTATTTTGTCGAAATAATGAATTAAATATTTAAGATGAATCACTAGGCTTCATAGCTTACCTCTTATTTTTTACATTTCAGAAAATTAAAGTAGACAAGTCATTGGGTAATCATTAAAAAAATTTTAATTCAAATTTATTATAGGGCATGTGGGCCCAATTTATTTATTTACGTTTTGAAATTATTATTCACTGTATTGAATAAATGTACACGTATTTAGAATTTTTTAATAAATAAAGGTTTCTATTTATTTATGATATTATGAATTATTTTGTATATAGACTATTACGCACAAGATATCTCATAGATATGGAAAAGAAAACTAAATAAAGATAATGTAACGCAGGCTCGCCTCCTAGGCGGCTTAAAGTAAGATACCATCGGATGACGTGGGCCTAGGGCATAGGAGGCGGGATGTTACATATCTATATACATTTTTGCCTTGATACGAAATGTTATAATTATTATTTAGAGTTCATGAATAATACATGATATGTCTAATCTATGTTGTAAATGTTGTTCAATGATCCATATCATGCTCACATGTGATGTTTTAATCCAATTGTTGTATTATTTGTCAATAAAAAGATATTAATAAAGACTATAACCACGAAGTGGTACGATGATGAATGTTCACCATGGGTGTTTCTAGCCTGAGTAGGAGTCTCATTGAAAGGGTTGGTAGTAACTCTAATTACTGCGGTAACTAGTTTGTATGCGATGTTTTCTTCCTTCTCTTCTTTTTCTATGAATTTAACGTCCTAATATCTTTAATTTAATATTAGAATATGAGAATTGGACACTAGGATAGGGTAAAAACATTATACCTTCATAAACTGTCTCGAAATAACTCATTGATGAGTTATATTTCAACAATTGTTCCTTAAATCCCTTTGGAATGATTCAAGCTATGTTTTAATAGTGGGTAAAAATCAATATTAGTCTTAGGGATTTCTAAACAACAAATTCTCGCTAAAGTAGGAAAAAGAAACATAAATCAAAGTCTTAGAACAACATGTTACCTTCTAATTAGCTTTACAAGAGTAAAAAAAATAGAAGTCAACCATAGAGTAAAAAAAAAAATTAGAGGACTGGTCGCTTCTTTATAGTTGGTGTCGATTTTAAAATTAAGATAGGTTTATTATTGTTTGTGAGATGAGGTTGTATTTATTTGGGATTCTATTGTTATTATCTCATATAAGTTTATCCTAATTCGAATTCATCATCCTTATCTCCTAATCGGGCGTTAGGAAATCATGGGGTAGGTGCATGATCAAGTCCCATGCATGAAAGGAGAAAATTACAATTTTTCATGCATGCTCTGCGTTACAGCAGTAGTGATTCCAGTATTGCAGTAATAAATAAAAAAATTTCTTTTTTCAGGCTATTACATTAATACCTTATTTAAATATGCACTACCTATAATAAAAGAATTGTGCAACATTTTTTAATTTGAATTTTTATTTAGGTGTTGTTTTCTAATTTATAAGATTTAAAAAATTTTAAATTGATAAACACAATTTTTGTAAAGATAATATTAAGTTAATTTTTAAAATTATATTTTTATCAAACTCTCACAATGATTAAATTAATGAATCGTGGGATTATGCTCATATTCATAATATAGAACATTTTTGGTAGGTCTTATGCGAAAGGGTAAATATTGAAAAAATAAGGGGTTTTTTTGGGAGTGGGAAAAGCCCTACTAACCCTAATTCTCGCCTTTTTAAGAACTCGCAGAACCAACTGGCTTCGTCGTCGCTCCATCGATGTTGTGTGCTTCATTGGGTTTCTCTGATATGCTTTTTCGTTTTCTTAATCTGTTCTAATTTTTTGTTACTGAAGATTTGAAGATTTGCGGTGATGATAAATCGTTTATAATCCCAGCTCATTATGAGGCCTTTTGTGGCCTGGGAATGAACTTACTTCCACAATTTATCTGAGCTCTACCTTCTTCTTCTTCTTCTTCTTCTTCTTCTTCTTCTTCTTCTTCTTCTTCGTTGTCTGAGTCTTATGATTCTGTGGATGATTGTCAGTTCCCAGTGATGTTTTTTTCAACCATGCTAATACTGAGATTCAATTCTTTGAAGAATCTATCTTGTTAACTTCTGAGGGAACTCTCCATTTTGTTTTGGGTTTTACATTCTCTTTTCTTATTCATTGTATTTCTGAGGAACATCAATCTGATGTTTTTTCACTGAAAACTTAAGTCCAGATCGAATAAATGTCATAAAAAATAACGATATAAGTATTTCTTACTCAAATGTAAGTAATTTGAGGTGATTTTTTTCAATATTATTTTGATTATAATTTTTAATAATTTTATTATTATAAATGAACATGACACAATGGATGATAAATATAAAATAATATTATAATTTCATTTAAAAAAAAGCGAAAATATCCTTTTTTTTTTCTTGCTAAATAAACATTCCTGAGTTTGAAATGTAAAAATCTTTAGTTTGAAATTGGGATGGAAAATGAAGTTGAGTTGACAACTGCCTATTTCCATTTTAAAATGGTGCGACTTATTTCTAATTTTTTTTTATTTTTCAAATTGCAATATAAATGATATAAAAATATTAATAGTATAAAATGATTTAAAGAATTACTGTTTATTGTTAATATGCCTTGAGATTCGTAGTGGGCAACTTAATTATTGTTTAGGGTTTATGTTTTTTGAACTTCCATAAATGTGGTGGCCAAACAAAAAATAAAAATAAAATAAAATTGGATGCTGCTCTTTTAACTTTTGAAAAAATTTACATTAATGCTCACATCCAAATGAAGGATTATTTTAAACTGTTCAGATTAAATAAGGTGAACAACGGACCTTAAAATTTCCCAAACAATTTGCACCTAGTGACGAAAATCATCTCAGCATTTTTGAGAAAAGAATATGGTAATATATCAAATAAAAGTAAAATTTATGTATATCAAATAAAAGTACATGAAAGTCTCAGAACTCAGAAGACGATGGTCCTGTATACTAGTAAATGAACATGAACGTATAGTTACTTTTTTTTTTATGTCGAATGACATCAATAATTATTTTTATATTTATTTATAATAAAATAATTGTAATGAAGGTCTAAACTTTACTAAAATAAGTTAAGCTATTTTGTTAGTTTCAGTGAATATTATACCTCTATTTCAATTAAAGTATAAAAAATTAGAAATTACCTATGTAACAGTACCCTTTAACATTTTATTGGATAAAACCCAAATTCAATTTTTCAAAATTTACATAGCAAATGTGTTTTCTCAAAACAAAAAATGAAATTGTTGTAAACCTAATTAAAATAAATTTAAAGAATACTAAAAATTACAAAAAAATTCACCAGAACATTAGAAAAAAATTATAGAGAAAAATTATTCTTTTTATATATAATTTTCATGAAATACAAGACCTTTTATATAAATTTTTGTTATGAAAGATATACCAACCACAATAAATATAATTAAAAATATTTAAATAATTTTAGTAATTTACACATAAATTTTAAGAGTTGCAAAATATTAAATATTGAAGGTTACAAAAACATTCAGTGTATTTATTTATAACAAAATTATCATTATCTGAGTTTTCACCTTCTTAGTTATTATAGCTTTCGAACATTAGCGTAACGCAGCAGCCTAGGCGCTGATCACATTCTCGAATTGTCCACTAGACGCACACCCATCGTCCAGGCAGACACAATCCAAATGTGTGGTGCTCTACAGCTTTTGGTGCTAAAATATACCATGGGAATATAGTTATAATTATGTACACCTGAGAGAAAATTAATATTTCCCTCTTGAGGGAGCAAGATTGCCAGCAATTGGTGTTCTTTCCTCCACAAAAGGTTGAGTTGCTGCATCAGATAGACTAGCTAATCTTGAAACACTACCCTTTCCTTTCTTTGAATTGGGACCCAACACTTCTATCATGTATTTCCACCCGTCAATAGGTCTCCTCCGGCTAAATATATGAGATTTCAGGAAGGTTGCAATCTGCACAAAATTCCCATAATTTTAGGACAATCATAAATAAATCGAAATAAAATGCCTCATACTAGTACACTGGGACCAGAAAGCAAATCCTTGGATGGAAGCAGAGCCTATAAAGGAATCTTATCACAACATGAACTCATGTCAGAAGCTGCAAGATTTTGGCAACCTCTTTTGAAAAACTTAATATATAGATCTAGAAAAGAGGAGCAGTTCCCAGAAAGAAAAGTAATAGAAGCTCAACCCCTCAGGGTAAGAGGGTAATCTAATGTTGTGACAAAGGCGCTGCGACCCAAATAATCTCGTGACAACATACAAAAGATTTTCAAAATATTACCCTTTGGTGAAAAGGGCAAAGGAAAATTGAGGAGGCAAAACGACTTGTTTTGAGCATCCTTTGATTCACGTGTGGTTAAAAAAATGTTGGAAAAATATATTTCTTTTACATCCCAAAAATACATTGCTTTTCTGTCAAACCATGATTTGTAGAATTATCAATCATACCTGGTATTTGCTGAATGCCATTCTACGCTCAAACTCTTGAACAAGTATGTCTTCCTCTTTTTGTGACATCTCCCAGATATTCCCATCTTGAGTTTTAGACATTGTCTCCCAACCATCAGGTTTTGTTTTGAACTCTGACATGTTTGAGACTTTAGAGTTGATCAAGTCGCTGTTACTGGAATCAAAAATCCTGCATTTGGAGAACTATGTGAATTACCAAAATTTATTGTAAACTAGAATCCATGCCAGACTGACTAAAAAAAATAAATGAATACCCCCAAGTATTATGAGAAGACTGATGCTTGACATCAAAACTTCACAAATTTGGGAGCAGAGAGCTTTCTAAAGATTAATGTTCTAATAGGAGTTGGATGATTATCCAAAATAAAGATGAGATGATCAATTGTGGGCATCCTACTCAAGGCCAATACTTGATAAAAGATATGTAGTACCTAAAGGGGTTCCAAATATCACAAAATTGCCTACTAATTTATCCTTCACAGGACCTTAATGGCCACTGAAAAGAAGAAGAAAAACCAGATCATACTAGTAGTTTTTCTTTGACCTAAGCTCCAAGGTTTGCAGCTTGATTGTTTCATGTAGAATGGTTGAAGCAAGTGACTCGAGACGAAATAAGAAAAAGAAAAAAAAAAAAAAAAGGTACTAATTGCTCATTGGTGGTTATATCTTAGCCTATGGTAAAGCATTTGCACTGCAAAGTGGAAAAAAACAGGCTAAGATAGGATGCCTACTAGTTGACCATACAGATACCCTGAAAAGTTCAATCTTCAAGACCAAAATGGCCAAAGAAATAGCTTGAAGAACATGATGGTGCTTTCCTTCCATACTTTTTCTTAATTTCTAAGCTCAATTGTTCACAAATTACTGTGAGAGAACCATATGCTTCAACAAAGAAAGGTCAACAAGCAAAGTGCAAATACAAAGGACTAAAAATGCTAAACCTAGAAAGAAAGTCAACTAAAATCCAACAAATTAAAAGCATACTGATAAGTGCAATACTAAGCTGGGAAAGCATACCCTGAATAGCTATCAAGCAATCTCTCAATATCATCACCACCATCAACCCCCAACTTGGCCTCCTCCTGTTTCTCAATCTCCTTCATCCATAAGCCTGCATGAATCCTTTGCTTCTTCAACCTGTAATCCTTCTTTATGTTCTCAACACTGTATAGAGAGTTATCTCTTTCCTTGGATTGTTGTTGTTCTTGTTGGCCCTTGGGAGGTCTCCTTCGTCTCTCATCCCAATTATCAGTCATTTCCTCAACAAATGCCTTGGTCTCAGCATCAACATTGGAAGGGAGGACTACGTTGGCATCAGCAGAAGAGAAGTTGACATCTGTCTCCCAGGGGGCTCTGTTTTTGGCAGAGAGATCTTCAGGGAGCCATGCCGATTCCCATGCATCATTCCACTCATCATCACCATTTTTTGTAGAAAATTGCTTGCAGAATTTGTTATGTTTAAGGCCACTGAGAACCCAGGAAATTTGTGGTTTTAGAACAGCCCGGGAGAGATGGTGGAGGTGGGAATTCTCAGCAAACCATTTTAGGCTTTGCATCATTGTTGACTCCCTGCCCTGTTTTTCCAACAAACATAAATACAAAAGCAATTTTTAGGTTGGCCTCCAAGCTTGTCTTTAGGACATTTGCATTTAAAACAAATATGATTTGCTTAAGTGGTTTTCGGCTTTTAGCTCATATTTTAACTAATAATTAATACATTACCTGGCTAGATTTTTACCATGAAATGTCCATTAGTAAAATGTTCTAAAAAATTAACTAGTATTGGCACATGCTTTGCACAATATATCACTATCATCAAACAAATTCATCATAGAAAAGGTACTTCCAAATACTTTCCAAACAAGTCATAAACAATTTTTACATTACTTTTGCGCAAATTATAAATCATTATAAGCTACAGGCAGAAAAATGATGTCAAATAAGGCGAAAAGTGTCCCTTCTGCTTAAGCTTACCAATGTAAATTTTATTGATTATAATAAAGAGCTAATCCTATAACTATATTTATGACCAGAAGATCAATTTAATTTTCATTAACACATGCATCAAATCTTAAAAAGTCTTGGTTTCTACTCAACCTCATTACTTATAAAGCTAATCGAAAATTCGTAGTGCAATCTTTTAATATTAAACATGGAACATCTGAAGAACATCTAATAATCTGATCACATCTCCACTCTAGACGGAAATGATATTGAAATCAAAAGACTGCTTCAACTTATAGTGACCTTAAAACACTAATGATCAACTCAGGTTTTTATTGATAATTAAAAGCAAAGTATAAATAGCTCAATTGCCATGATTTGAGCCAAAAAGGAGACAATCCCAGATTTTGCTAGCCTCCTTATCTCACAATATCAAACAATACATCTATAAGTACCATTATTTTCACTGGCATCAACTGGTCTGTCTCAATTATATGGCGATTCTACTGTACTCAGGTACTACAAGCTTCTACAAACCAAAAAGATGGAATCTTTAGGTTTAATCTGTATACTTTTCTCTGAAATATTTTGTCAAACAGGAGATCTTTAAAGTCAAAGCGCAGTAAACCAACTTTGAAGCATAAACTTACTAGGACCCAACAGGTTCCTAGCATTTTCCACGAAAACCGAAATTACAGAATGAAAGAAGAAGAAGAAGAAGAAGAAGAAGAAGAATAAGAAGAAGAAGAAGAAGAAGAAGAAGGAGAAGAATCAAGTAATCAAAACCCTCACAAGAAAGAGCAATGTATTTTACCTTGGAAGGCAAATGTTGAAGGAACTCACACGATTGCAGCTATTGCGTTCGATTTCGCTCGAAGAACAGACAAATGTTAGATTAAACAAATGAAGAACGAGAAAACGAACGAAGTTGGAATCGAGAGCAATGCGTTCGCGCAAAACTACTTCTCACTGGGACAATGGAAAATGATTGAAGACTTCTTAGGGTTTGATTACCGCATCCCAAATTTACCCCTGTGACTGGTATTAGTTTGTTTAAATATAAAAAAATAACAAATTATAATTTCAAAGATTTGATGAAAAAATTGTTATGTTGACATTGTTTAAATAAGGGATTTTTTAATGAATCATAATTTATTTACTTACTATTAATATATATAATTGGATCATTATCAAAAAGTTATAATTTTTGGACCAAGTAATTTTTAATATAGTTTTAGAGCGAGATTTCGTATTTAAATCTTATTATAAGTATATTTGTTTATTTGTTTTATTTATTAGTAATATTTTTCTTTTATTATAAATCAAATCTACATGTCACGTGTCATTCTTTATGTAAGGGACAATGTTAATAATACAATTATAATTTTGAAGTCAAGTGATTTTTAACAAAGATAATAATAAAATTATAATTTATGTTATGAGTCAAACTAGAATAAATTAAAAAATATAAGAATTTCTTTCAGAGAAGACGAAGAAAACTCAAGAACACTAAAGAGAAAAAAAATTTTAAAAGATAATTATTTTCTTTATTAATTTTTTCTATTAGATACAAAATCTCTTTATATAATTTTTTTAGAATGAGAATTACATCAATCATAATTATAATATTTAAATAATCTTATTAATTTTGACATTATGAGATTTAAAGGTTACATGATATTAAATATCAAAAGAGTTACAAAGACATTTAATATTTTAATATTATTATTTATAGAAATTTACATATTTATTTACAAGTACAAATTGTAGCGACTTTATTTTTGTATTTACTAAAATATTAAATATTATTTATAACCTTTTTCAGAAAAAAAAAAAAAAAAGATAACTTAAGTAGTCGTAAAATAGCTTGCCAAAATTAATTAACTAAAACTAAAACTAATTAATTAATTAAAACTATAAGAATACATTGTGCACACTAAATGAGTATTAAAAAATGAATTGCCCCTAAAACATTTATTTTATTATTGACCTTCAGAATTGACCAGTAATTTTTAAAGCATTTCTCCTGATTAATCATGCAATTAATGCACTTTGCTTTCCTTTGAAAGAGTTTTCTTTACAACATTAAAATAATTTTTTATAAGGGTTTTTCTTTTTAAAACGTACCACTTTATTTTTGTAGAAAGCTTCAAGATAAGGAGTACATCCAACTGCCCTTTTTTCACATTTTATGGTGTATGCTCAAGAACTCTTACGATGTGCTAAGCTTTTATGCCCAGGGACCCTTCAATAACCGACTTTTATATAAAATTTACGTAAAAAATGTTACATAACTTATATTATAAACATCAGATGTCATAACATAAGATATAAGATTTACATCATTAAATAAAATAAGTAATATACAACTTAAGATATATATATACATTCATTCATCTAATGATTATAAATATATATTACAATATTTTTGTATTTACAATAAAATTTTATGAAGTTTTTCTTTGTCTTTACTTATACGCATAAGCAGGGCTAGCCTCGAGTAGGGGCATAAAAGGGCGACGGTCCTAGTCTCCTTAATTTTTTTTTTTTGTGTATATATATATATATATATATATATTAAAAATTATAAAAAAAATTATGTTTTTCCCTTAAATCTGATAAAAAAAAAAGTAAGATATTAACCTTGTTTCTTTATTTATTGAAAACTTAAAAAATTATACTTTTCTTAAAAATTATTTCTTTATTTATTCATAAGTTGGCCTCTGATTTTTAAAGCTCCGACATATCCTTTTGCCCAAGGCTCCTAAAATCATGTAACTGGCCCTCCCTCTATGCAAACAACATCCTTAACCTTTTGCATTACTTTCTAAGATTAAGTATTTTTCATTTGAAGGAAGCAAATATTTAAAATTCAAATTTTCATTTCACGAATATGAAGGAGTATTAATTAAAAGATTATAATTGGATAATATATGCTTTTAACTTGATCAAATATGTGGTACAAATCATTTCATTTTTTCAATAAAAAAAAAAAATCACATAGAGTGGCGCTTAGATTGTAACTCCATGAAGCAAGTTTTGCCCTTCTCATGCTTTGGGTCTCATTTCAATGCCTTCGATCACAATTCCTCCTTTAAGTTGCTCTCCTTTCACCTCCATCAAACTCATCTTGACTTCCCCTTCGCCACCTCCATCATTCTCAAACTCACCCAACTCAATCTCCATCCACCCATCACTTCTCTCTCTCACCTGCCGTTCTTCGCCTCCAATCACTCTTGCCCTCAGCATCTGCGTTCGATTCGCGTAATAAAGCTGTTCGAACCACTTGTTCACCCGCCCGCCATTACCATCCCTTAGATAAGCTGTGCCGTGGCTCACCTGGTTTCCATGTTCAAGTGAAAGCTCTGATGGAATCGAATCGAGCCCATAAGCACAATCTGTGAATTTCATTACAAGATTTGCAACGTAAGTTGTTTTAGGAGACAATGTGCTTGTTTTGATCTTCCCTCTGATTTCTAGCCTGCTAATGCTAGTTAGTTCTGCTACTTCTCCAAATCTAAAACATGAAGAAATGAATTAACTTATATATATATATTTAACTATGTATATCTCATACTCATTATCGTCTAGAGCTTCTATACCTTGATTCTGCTAGAGACTTCCAGCACCAATGCAGTGGATCATTTGAACCAGATATGAACAGCTCTCTTGCACATTGCATGTAACCTATCTTCCCAGTAGATCTATCCAAACAAAAGCTCTGTGCATAAACAATTCATCGTGTAAATTGTTGGAAGCTTTATTGTGGGTGTAGCGTACGTGGGTGAGTTTCTGTGTATATATAGGAGAAGAATTACCTTGGTTCCAGCATCAATGAGAAGTGGGTGATTTTGGAGAAGAAAGAAAAGTTCTTTCTTGGATGAAAAAATCACAGAAGAAACAGCAGTGGAAACAATGTTTTTGTAATTGAAGGGCAAGAATCTCCCCCAAACCACATCAGAATCAGCAGCGGTGCGAAAGGTAGACGAGACAAGTGATGAGCTACAAGCATCTCGAGGAGATGTGAGGGAGAGAATTGCAGAAATGCAACCTTCTGGCAACTGTTCAATATCTTCAAATTCCATAGTTTCCACCAAAACAAAAAATTGAAAAAGAAGAGAAAAAGAAAGATACCCAGAAGAAATCTAACCTCGCTTTAGTTCTTTGTGGGGTTTTAATGGCTCTGGAAATGCGTGCATGTGGGCAAAGGTGAGAGAAAGGAGAAGGTTCAAAGGTTGAAGAGTCAAAAAGGAATTTGATAATAAGTTGCCACAAAACAAAGAAGGGCAGGTTCAATTGGTTGGTGGGTATCATGTAGTTGACTGCAATTAACTAATTAATTGCCTAGTTTTATTAGTTTCCCTTTCCCATATTTATTAATCTAACAGTCACCTCTTTAAATGTATTAATTTTCTCTTTAAGATATCCCTAGGCAATAAATGTAAGATGATGGACCTAGCAAGTTGCAAAAATAAATCAATAGAGTAGATGGACCATGTGCATATTGATTAAAAAAAAAAAAAATTATACTAATTGGGTATCACAATTATTTTACAATGCTAACTTTTTCTTAATTTTTTTGATGTACTTAAGCAAACTTACCTATACTTTAAAATTAATCATTATTCAAGTTCCATAGCATCATAAATTGAGCGTTCTCCGAAAGTAATTTTTTTTATGCCTAGAATTTGAACTCAAAACATTTAGTAAATGAGCACTAAGTCTTGTTGAAGCTACTTAACTCAATCTTATTAGTTCATTTGCCTCATCTTTCACTCCAAAAAATATTCTTGAAATATTCATTTTTATCTAATATATATATTTATTTTACTATTTTGTTGAAAATGTGATTTTTCACATATAAATTTATTTTACATATTTGTTTAAAACTATGTTAATTAATTAATTAATTAATAATGAATAATAAACTAACAAATTTAATTTATTAATTATTAATTACTAATTACTAAATAATTAAATGGTAAAAATAGCAATAATAAACAACAAAATGGTAAAGAAGATGTTATGAAAATAATTGAAAAGAGTTTTGAAAATTAATTTGAATTTGATTTAATAACAAAAATTGTCAAATAAGTAAAAGTTTAATTTAATAATAAAGTATTGCAAAAATATATTTAAATAAATCAAATAATTATAATTATAATTTACTTTAATAAACAAAAAAGAAGAGAAAAACAAAAAAAATTAAGAAATAAAAAATAACAGAACTAAAAACAATAAAAAAATAAAAAAGCCTACCAGCACTAAGGTGGGGGGAAAAGAGTCAATCCCTTTTATTTTATGAGTTCATTCAACAAAGACAAAAAATAAAAATGTAAAGATGTCTTATTACTCTGTTATGACTCATTTAAGTAAAGTAGGATAAAGTAGGTAATATATTAAAATAACCTTTAAGGTTTAAATGCATTTATCGTCGTCTATTTAATTAATATAAATTATAAAATAAATTAAAATGTGAAAATTATAATTGCTTTCTTTTATAGTAATAATAAAATAAAACATTGTAAAATTATAATGTCAACATATAATACAAAATATTAAAAATTTCATGTACAAAAATATACATTTTAATATAAAATGTATATTATTGTGTTGTAGGTGAAAATTCAAATTCGTTAATTATTTTACCCAAATAGACAACATTCCCATTTCCCAACACCTTTCTTATTACGAATCTTATTATTTTAATGAATTAAAGCTCAAATCCAATATATTTTTAATTCATTTGCTTTTGCCCGATTGAATATGTTTCTTAGTTAGATTAGACAAGCTGTCCACTCCCCGAGACCAATTTTAATAAGTCAACAAAAAATAAATAAAAAAAAGGATTAGTAGTGTTTCTTTATTAATTAATTAATTAATCAATAAACTATTAAGACACACACCTCTCTGACTCTCACCATCAGATTTATGCCATTACTGATTAAGTCACTAAAAGCTAAGATGAAACACAAATGGGTTGACCATATATATATTATAATTTATTTTTCAACGAAAACAATACAGAAATAAATAACACACTTAACAATCGAAACATTGTGGCAGCACGAACAGGGACCAACACCTAAACACTAAAAGGTACCTTAAGAATATTAGTTCTTCGGCGGAGGCTTACCACTGATATACTCGTATTTTAATACGCACAGGACTGATGTGGGTCTATAATCATTTTTTAGGATTTTTTTAATAAAATAATGCAAAAATAAACAACACATTCCACACAGTCGACATACTGTGATAGCACAAATAGGGACCAACACCAGAACACTAAAAGGGACCCTAAAAATCTTAACTTTTGGACTGAAACTTAACGTTGATGTACTCGTATTTTAATACACGGTCGGACCGATGTGGAACTATAATCATTTTTTTAGATTGTTCTCAACAGATATATATTATGATTCATTAATATAAGTAATAAATAAGTATATGATCATGTTCGTCACAATGTCAAAAAAGGGAGTCAATTACTATTGGAACTTGGAAATAATATTATGTAACATAATTATTCTTCTCATAATTAAATTCAAAGACGTAGCATTGACTACATATTTGAGCAAGTTGATGAGATGATGTCCCATAATACATAAGTTCAATTGAAAGTTGTTACGAGGCCAACCAAGTGACCTTTGAGGAGACTTTTTCACGGGGGTAGGAATGAGGGCGATGGGTCTCATTTGGCTGCTTGCTGTGCTTAATCACGCGTGCTTGCTAAGGTCGGTTCGTTATATTTCATGTGCAATAAACGTGAGTGAATTTATAATTTGAGGTGCAAACTTCATCCTCTGTCTTTCTAACTTTCTTCCTTTATTTTTTTTCTTCTTCTTCTTAATAATAATAAATAAATAAATAAATATGGATGAATTTATCTCTTAATTCATTAGGTGCCTTTTTATATATAAAAATCAAAATTATCTTTATCTTTTTTTTTGTCTAAATGGTTCAACTAAAAAATTAAAGAGATAAAGATATTAAGGGTATTTAGGTTAAAAATTAATAAATATATTATGGATAAATTATGTATTTTTCATATTCTAAAGAATATTCTATCCATCAAATGATTGTCATATTTGTAACTATTAGCCTTTTTCATTTTTTTTTTTAATTTTTTTTTCATATAAGTTTAACATCTCACACGGTCACACCAACACAGTTCAAACCATCTTCTTTGTTTCACGAAAAAAAGTTTTTGTTTTTTTAATTTATGTTCACCGCGCTTGTTAATTTAACATATGTGCTCATCACACTTTTTAATTCATATGTAATGCATGTACTCCTAAATTATTGTAAATGTCTCCAATTAAAACTATAAATGAATGGTTAATATACATTAGCTATGTAGAGTTCAATGCCGGCCCAACAACATCAGGGGCAGGGCAAAACACTAATTAGGGGCCCCAAAAATAAAGATTAAATTAATTTATAATTTTTTTAATTATATATATATATGTGCTTCTGAAAATAAGGGGCCTTTAGGGCAACTGTGGCCTAAGACCGTCACTCTTTGGGCCCTATCTCGGGGCTAGCCCTGGTAGAGTTATGACATATTTGTAATTATTTTGAACTTGTTAGTGGTAGAGATGTTATTTTAATCAAATCAGGATACCGTCAAGTTTTAAATTCTCCATAAAAGCCTCTAATATTAGGTCAGAATCTTCAAGATATCTTGTTATTTCACATGAATAACAATAAATCATAGATATCTTGCTAGAAATGTTATTCTGGTGTAGTCACCTTCATGTCAATAATAAGTGCTAGGTTTTCAAGTACCAACTTGGCCTTATGATTGAGATTTTCATTGTGTTAATGATATGATCCTTGGGATGTTGTGCACCACCTTCCATGTGCATAGCAATTCAGTATTACCCTCTTGTATCAAGACCCAACCTAATTTTCAAAACAAATAGTAATCTTTGTTCCTACCTTGCCTTCTTTTTTTCAATTTTTTTTAATGTTTAGATTTGAATTGATGAGACAAGAAAAGAGAAACATATATATATATATACCTATTTGGCTACTCTCAACTAAAAATATCGGTTTAATTGTGAAGGAACAACTACTTTTAGTTGTCACTTTTTTTTTGGTCTACACTATGAGGTGTCTCCAGGCTAACTCATGCGCACCTCATGACTAATCCCTATTTGGCCCTGAATACGCTTCCATATGGGGTTGGGCCTCCCAATGAGAATTGTTCCATTCACAAAACTCGAATCCAAAACCTTGCCTAAACGAAACGGTGAGTGTACCACCGAACCAACAACTCGTTGGTTAGTTGCCACTTTTACTTTACTTATCCAATAACTTTATTAACTCACTTAAATTTTTAAAAAACTTTCTAACCACTGTCTTCATCCACTTAATTCTTTAAACCCGTTCATCCTATTTCAAATGAAGTCTTTGTTAAATTTAATAATAATAATAATAATAATAATAATAATAATAATAATAATAAAACATACTTATAATAAATAAGTAAAACAAAACCGATTGTTAAATTCAATGTCCTAAAATAAAATTTTCTCCTCTGCGCACGTGCTTGAAGATTAATAACATTTATCTCTTAGGATACGACTATCAAAAATCAAATTGCAACACTTTTAAAGTGGTTTTTTGACATATTACAATAATTTGTTTATGGATATTTCTATATAAATTTGAATGCACAATTCTTATAAAAATAGTACTATTTATCAAAACAACAAGACAGTTTTATAAAAAGATTTATTCATTCGGATAGCCAAAAAATCGTTAATGAACTAATTAGATACAGTATTAACTGTTAAAATTTGAATTCCAAATTAAATTCAATAAATAAATAAAATAATTTATTTGAACGCAAGCTGAATGCCCTTATCTTTGATTTAATTTACATAACTATATATACAAATTACCCCAACTTTCTTTACTTCCCAATCTAATTCGCTCTTGTTTTATTTTCTTTTTCATTTTTACTATCTTTTTCTCATCTTTCCAAAAACACCAGACTGTTACTTTATTTCATATTAAAACATGTTCCTCTAATAGTCTTTACTTCTTCTCCCTCTCCAAAAACCTCTGCAAACATTTTCATTCACTCTCATCAAGTCTTCTCATTCTTTACTATTTTTTTCACGACATTTGAAGTGTTTTAATAATTTGAAGGCAACAATCAATAATTTTGACACTAAAAGTCACAACTTTGTGCAAAAATCTTCATTTTTAGCAGTTTTATCTTGTGTAAATTCTAAGATAAAAAGCCAAAAAAATAAACTAACTACCTAAGATGATTGAACAAATTTATTTTATCTATTTGGATAGAAGCTCACAAAGGGTTTTTGTTTGAACAAATCCTAAGATAAAAATAAACATGCAAAGGATACTCGTACTTGTCTCAACAAACAAGTTCAACTTGTCCGTTGGTTGGTGAACAAATCGACGTGTTTGTCTTCAATTTTATTTGTCTAATAGACTTTCAATGGAAAAGTTGAGTCTATTCGTTAAAAATTAGGTTTTCAAACTCTATTTATCGACTAATACTATTTTAACAAAGAAACCAAAAACAACAAATCATACCTCTATATGCAATTCATCCGAGTTTCTAGTTATACAACTTTGTGGTTGAGGTGAAAACTTATAAGCTTGGCTTATGTTATTTACAAATGGGCAGTTGGGTAATTTTACTTTTCATTTAAAAAAGAGTGGAGAGAATAAAAATAGGAGGAAGTTACAGAAAATGTCATAAAAATAATATTATTCTTGTTAATATATGCACCTATTTGACAAAGTTTTGCATATAACATATAATGTTAAGTATTATCAAATAGACCAGAATATATATAACTCCGCAAAAAACAGAAGACAAGATAGAAGAGAAGAAGATGACAAATTCAGAGGCCTTCGAAACCCTAAGATTAGTCTTAGAATCCTCCGATCTATGCACTGCCACCAATTTTCGTGTTGTTGTTGCTCCGTTGTTTTACTACAAGAATCTCAGTTGAGAAAGAGGAAGAAGAAGAAGAAGAAGAAGGTGAGTAGCAAGAAGTTTCTTTTCGGTCTGCAACTTTTCTTCTTTTTGGGACACCATCAAAACGATTTGCACAGCGACGATTAGAAAAAAACATAGGCAGATGTTATGGCCACCGCTACTGCTTGTTGTCGCTCAACTCTGTGAATTACGATGGATCGTCACTGATCGTGTCGATGCTTCACGCCGCCCCAATTCTACTAAGGTATTCTAGTGATGGGGACTGGTTTTTTTAATCTTAATGCCTCTGATTTTTGAGAATGAAAAAAAAATTGCGAATAACTTTTGTATAACATCATTATACGATTGGGTTGCAGCAATGAATAATGCGGTATACATAGTGCACAAATAGTGTATAACATCTGTATATATAGGTGTTGTGAATAACATTTGATATACATAGTGTATGCCTTGTGGATAGCTTCTATATAAATTTGCAATATTTAGAATGAATAAACTGTGAATAACTTTTGTATAACGTCATTATACGATTGTGTTACATAAACGAATAGCGCGGTATACATAGTGCATAAATAGCGTATATAGTGTATAACATATATATATATATGCCTTCGTTAATGATATATTGCAAAAGCTATACCTCGTACACATAGTGTTTGTTTAGTGAATAACTTGTATATAAATCTACGATGTTCGAAGGTTATTCATAGGGTATTTATACATAGTGTATAACTGTAATACCTACAATTTTAGTATTGTAATACCCGAAATTTGAGTTACAATTTAAAAAAATAAAATAAAATTTACTGTTCAAATATACAGTTATTGTTCATAAATACGGTCACTATTTTGTCGACAAACAAAATAACTTTCGATGGTTACTGTAGCTACAGTAACAGGCACCGTAGCCACAGTAACAAACTATTTGTAACTGTGCGATTTTGTCTTTTTCTACCAGAAAAATCTATATAAACCCTCCCCCTCATTCTAAAAATTCATTCCAGCAAGAAAGAAAGAATTTTTTTGCTTACTCTCTTCTCTTCTCTTATTCTTCAGCTGTTTTAGATAGCAAATATAGTAGTAGGAAGGGAAAAACCCCAGTTTCTACATAGCAGTAGTGAAGATCTACTATTGGGTGCCTCTTTTAAAGCAATTGGAGGGTCTTTCTGATCAAAGCAGGTATAATCACTCTGCTCTAGTCTTTATTTAAGATTGGAGATGTCGTTATTCATTTCAGTACGCATACGTAGTTTACTGTTCATATGTACGGTATTGTTCATACAGTACTGTTCATTGTTACTATTTGGCACTGTTTATATATACGGTACTGTTCATGGGTATCGATTAAATCACATTTTCGAAACGTATATCCTGAAGACCATTGGTCAAAGCCTCGAAACAAATTGAGATAATACTGCAGGAATTCAGAGAAATACTACTGAGGTAGAACTGATTACTCTACTCTATAGTATTATTTGAATTTTACTGCTGAATATGTGATGTTTGCATTGTCTGAATGCCTAGAAATATGCAAGGTTATTAACTAAATGATTTGTGAAAGATTTTCCTTTATTTTTTTTAATTTATTTATGACCAAGAGAGTATGCTCTATAGTTGCGTCTCGTACGATCTTCTACATCAGAAATCGACAGTCATTGTTTTCATTTATGAAAATATTGATTTATGATGTCATGCTGATGGAATGTTTAATTATTGATGAAATATTTATTTTATTATGCTCTGTTCACAAAAAGAAGATTAAATAAAAATTTCAACCACGTATCGGCGCGGGGACTAATGTCATTCGTGTGTGTTTCATGCAAAATTAGAACTGGTTGTCATGATTGACACCTGAATGAACTGGGTTTCAGAAATGATCCCAGATAAGGGTTTGAGTTTCAGAATTGATATCTCTCCCCAGATCTGGAACACAGAGGTTAACCCCTTTTGATCTAATTGACAACTGTTGATAAATAAATGTTTGAAACGCCTAATGGATGATAAGTGTTTGCATGTTCAGTGTTTGGTTTAAATAATGATATGGATGTACTATGTATGATCCACTAGGCTTTTGAGCTCACCCAATCATTTTTTTCAGGTAACTATTGAAGCCATCGCCCCTGCAGATCAATGTAAATTAATAACAGTGTGCCACACAATATGAGGATAGTAGAAAATGAAGTGTATTGTAGGGCTTGTGACCCACTATATTTGATCATGTCATATGTCAATAGTATTTGTATTTATCAAAGATGACTATGGAACCCATTGAATTGTTTGTAACTCTGATCATGAATCAATGTTTTCAGTTATTTTGAAATACTAAAATTATTGTGTTTCTGTTGTATTTATACTCTATACCTTGGGATATGAATTGATGAAACTATCAGATGTGAAAAATAATGAAAAGAAAAAGTAATATCCACAGTTCTCAGATACAAAGCAGGATTGACTGCACACGGAAGAAATGACGTCTCAAGATACGAGACAATCACGTCACCTATGACGTATGTGAGAAAGATCGGGAGTTGGAGGTGTTACAATAACTATTGTATACTGTTCTTGTGCAGGTTAAATGGACAATACATAGCTATAGTTGAAACTTAATAACAAAATTATTATATTCTTTATGCGTTAAGATTAACAATTAATAGTATACTAATATTTGATATACAAATTATATAATATTGATATACAGTTAATGTATTAATATTGTGATATCAAATATTAATATTAGTTATATTAGACTGTATATCAATATTATAATATTAGTATACAGTTAGACTGAATATCAATATTTGGTATACAAATTATATAGTATTAGCATACAGTTAATATATTAATACTGTAATATCAAATATCAAGATTATTTAAATTAATTAGTACACTAATATTGGGATCTTATAATGTTAGTATATAGTTAGCTCCTTCTTCCTACTGTTATCATGCCCCTGCTTCTTCCTCCTCTTCTCGCTACTGACACACCTTACTGCTTCTTCTTCGTCTTCTTCCAACTAATGTTTCTTCTTCTTCGTGTGGTTTATAAGTATACCACATGTTATTCATAATGCCTATATAATACAGATATTATACACTGTTTATGCACTATGTATACTACGTTATTCATTTCTGCAACCCAATCATATAATGATGTTATACAAAAGTTATACACAATTTATTCATTCTAAATATTGCAAATTTTATATAGTGTATAAAAAGTATATAAATACTCT
>JAJIYU010002625.1:0-29448 GCA_030144865.1 Tinospora cordifolia | reverse complement strand
TTGAGGCTTAACAATATTTTGGCAAGCTCGGCTTGCGGGCAGGTTTGTTGGGGCACTGTATCAATTGGTTCATCCTTCATCCTAGAGAAGGGGTCCCGACATATAACTTATAAGTTGAAAATCCTACAAAAATCCTTGATATTATATAAGTGGATTTAATCACTAACATAGTTTTATTAAATTAATTTGCACTCGGAGAGGGAGTTAATTTTATAAATTAGATGTTTAGATATGAATTAGTAGTTAACTTTAATTTTCATATTTTACTTCAATTTAATTTATCTTATTAATCAAATTACTAGTTCAGATAAAGTTGAGGTGTTTGTATAGTTAGACATTGTTAAGTAAATTTAATTAGTTCTTTCCTGAAGCCGATAAATCAATCTCATCAGATATACTATAAATCGATATTCTATACTTAGCGGTTTCCTAGCAAACCCTCCCACAATAAATATTTACATTTTCTTTAGCTAACATAAAGAAATTCTCATTTTTGTCAAATATTTTAAATAATGTACATTGTTACATGAATTAATAATATTTTGTAAAGACAAGTTTAATTAAGTTGAAGTGTTCTTGATCATTTCATGAAAGTTGAACATTTACTATTAAGCACATTTGTAAACCACATGTGATGGCATGTGGTTTTATAATACTTAAAATATCTTTTTGGGTTTTTATCACATTTGAAAGTTCATGTGTCTCATTTCATGCGTTTGTTAATTATTCTTATTTTATGTGGTTTATTGGGTAGTAATTTCCTATTTTATCAAAGTTTATAATTTAGCTCTAATTTTAAATTTTAAATTAATTTATTTATCAAATTCAAATTTATCAAAAAGCTCATGGATATTACAACTAAAGCTTTGTGGAGCATCTGGTATTTTATTCCATTAGAATTTTGGCTGGAATTCAAAATACAACGTGTTTAATTTGAGTACAAATAGAACAAGAAGTGTGGTAATTTTTAATAAGTTTTTAATTTATAGGTTTTAGTTGTGTTAAATTCATAATAGTAGTGTTTAAGTTATACTAGAAGTTTGTTTGATGTTTATTATAAATAAAAGTTTGCAGATTAAATTAAAGTATAAGAGAAAGAACATGTATCAAGTTATATACTGAAAGATTATGAGTGCTAAAATGCATGATAAGAAATGAATGTTCACAGGATGACCTTCTTGTATATTGTAATCTTTTTTGTATAATTGATTTCTTCACCCGTTAGAGTAGGTATCGGGTGATCAAATCATGTTAAATTGTTCATCTAATTGTTTGATTTATTTCACCACGTTTTAGAATAATTGTTTATGGATGTAAAACTCAGCAAGTTAGTATAAGAGCTAGGTGTGATTAAAAATTTTATTGGTGTGATAAAAGTGGAATTAAATCTTTTTTTTTCGTGGTGAATTGACTATTAAAATTGCATGGAAGATTAAGCAATTACTCATTTAAAAATTGATGTTTGTTCACACATGAGTTATAAAGATTGACTGAATGTTTGTTTGCATTATTCAAAGATTGGTTGATTGATCGCATCTCATGGCAATAACGTTAGATTTTGAATGACTCGTTTGCATGCTACAATGAAGATTAGATATTGAATATGTGCTAGAGTATTTGTGAAGGCGGAAATTGTTAAAAATTTAGGTCAAACTTAAAATAAGAAGTGTATAATTTGAGTACAAGTAAAATAAAAAATCTATTAACTTTTAGTAAACTTTTTAATTTTAGAATTTCTAAATTATTAGATTTATAATTTTAATGTCTGAGTTATATATTATAAATTTGTTTAATGTTTATTACAAATAAGGGTTGGGTATATATATAAAAGCTTCCTCAAACCTTATAATAACACTTACAACTATTAAATAAATAAATATTGCATATATTGCATTGCATAAAAAATGGAACTGCATGCATCCAATTCATCACCAAATATTTTCAATGCAATATGCAATGGAAGAACTAGCAAAATGAACCCTTCTTCATTTAACTACACTTCTCAATATATTCAAAAATTTTTTTCAATGAAATAGGCATTCAAAGGCATTTACTAGGAAATAGTCAAACATCAAATTCCAAACCAAGCTATATATCCTATTACATATCAATTCCAAATAAAATTTTCAAACCCAGAATGTCAAAAGTCTTGTCTTAGCAGAAGAATAGAAAGAGCTAGCGAGCAAAATCTCCTTGATGTGAAAATGGAGGTGTAGGTCTTTCATATTTGCTAACTTGTCATAACATTTTGCTCTTTGTATCCTCCAATTGAACTTCTCTATGATAATTCCTTCCACATAGCAGAAATTTGCCACCGCCCTTTGTCTCTCAACTCTATACACACCACCCTACAATCCAAGTAACAGAAAATATTGGTGTTATTCTATAACCTTACGTGTAATCATCCAAACAAGCATTCTGAGTCATTAACAGTTTAGCAGGATTTAGATATAAACTTTATTTTGAACATCAAATATCACAATATACACTTAAAATTAATCAATGAATGAACATATATTCTGAGTTCACATCACTTTTTTCATCAATGGTGTAAGTAGGTATTTGGTGTTCAAAATTGGGTCTATAAGGCATTTTCCATTCTATTATAATCAATATTGGTAGAAAGTGCAGGGAAGAGATTAACTTACAGAGATATTTAGCATGTGTCGGAAATACGTCCTCTTCAACAACATCCTCAGGTCCAAACATCAATATGCGATGATTTTTCAAACGATGTTTGAACACTGGGAAATTACCAGTGGAGTTCTTGACATTGATTACCCATTTCTGCATGTAAGTATACTGAGCAGCAACAAGTATCAAACGTTCTAGTGATCGAGCCCTGCTTAGGAAAAATTTCACCATTTTTCTCTCTGCGGGGAGCATATGAAAATTGGTGATCTTAATAGTCTTGAGTTTATCGAACCAGTACGGTGGTACTCCGATTTCACCTCCTTGGTCAACAGGTTTGCTCATCACATGAAACCCTGAGAGCTGCACGTTCCATGACAAGATTAAGTTAAACAAACATAATGATTGATCGATTTGCGCGTTCTAAATACCAGCAGAGACCTTGTTCAAGAAATGGTGCATTAATAATTACCTCAATGAATAATTTTTCCAAGCAAGGAAAGACTGTCTTGTTAAAGAAATAATACATGTGAACAAGGTTATCTTTCTCCAATAGTTCCCTCATAATAATTTGCAACTCCCGTACGTTGGGTAATACAATTGGAAAATAATTATCAACCTCTGAGACCGTAATATCCTAAAGAAAACAAGAAACTCGAGTTAAGTGAAAAAAAAGAAAATTAAATGAAGAAAATGAATAGAGGAATGTGATCATGATGAATTATATATATAGCATTTACCTTGAGAGCTTCAGCACATAACGTCAGGATCTTGATGTTATTCAGATGCCTACGAGACAACATGAATGCATAATCTTTCGTTGGCCTGCTATAGAACCCAGATGAGTCTAAGTAGACATCCTCCAAACCAGAAAGTCTTTTGAAGACATTATTTCTGATAGGAGAGCCACAGAAATGGTAGGATTTAAGGCTTGGTGCCGAAATCTGAATCTTCGTAGTCCTTTTAGTGTTGAACACAAGCAAGGTCTTGAGTTGGAGATCTTTAGGACACGAAATCTTGATTTCCCTCTCAGTTCGGCAACGACACAAAGACAAGCTACTGAGTACTGGGCAATTCGCTAAAACGCTTTGGAGGGCGATGTTTGAAACGGGAACTTCCAGAAGATAAAGCGATACAAGGGACTTAAAGCCAGGGAATTTAAGGGGAAGTCTTAATTTACATCTCCCTAATTTTAGATGAGTTAGCGAGTTACAAGTATACAAACAGCTTGGTAAACTCATCAACCTTGGCAAGTACTCTTGGAAATCAAGGTCAAGATTCTTAACTGACCTCATCACAGTTGCGAATTTAATCCATTTACCAACAAGATGTTGATTCTGCCTACCCAGGTTGTAGGAGATTCTGAAACTCTCAATAGTGTCGCATTTGTTAAGTTTTAGACATCTGTTCACGGTTCTGACGTATTGTTGTAGCGATTGATTCTCTGCGAACTCTCCTCCGAAATCAAGATTGTCAGTGTGAGCCCAAAGATCGTCACATAGTTGTCTCCATCTTCTTGATAGAACGCCGGTTCTTGTTGCCAATTTGATCGGAAGAAAGGAAAGAATTTGAAGGAGAATTTCATCAGGTAAGTCACTAATTCTGTCAACGGCCACAACATCTGTATTACCAGTGCTTCCAACTTCAACGTTCTGATTCTCCATGTTGTTCTAAAATGCCGGAGATTGCAGCGACGACGATCTTCCAAAAGCTTTCTTCGAACGGGCAATTCTTTCCTTTTAATCTCAGTCCCAATGCATTTTTCTTGTAGTCGTGATGATATATAAGATGAACAAGAGATATTAGTTAAAGACATAACAATAATAATAATAATACAGAAAATTACTAAAATGACCACGATCCTGATTTCATTTCTTTTTAAGAGTTCTAGTACTACTTATAATACTTAAAATCAATAAATAAAAAAATGATTTGTATTTTGATGTATATATTCTTTCAATTAACCTATAAATGCTTTAGTTGAATAAAGAATGTAATTAAAGTTTTCATAGTCCCATTTTTTAATAATTTATTTAGGTAACCTTATTTTTTAAACACTAAATGTCACAATATGTTACATATTGATGTTTATTTATACTATTTAATAAAAAAGTATGTAAACTTTAAAATACATGCATATTCGTTCAATAATGATGTAATGACATTCTCAAAATGAATTTTATACAACATTGTACATCTCTATAAATATTAGGTATGTTAGTAAAGACATTCATTTTTTAATATGTTGTAGACAATTTTTGTAATATCCTAGATTTTTTTAATTAATAAAAAAATAATGATAGATTTAATATTTAAAATCATGATAGTTAATAAAAATATAAAATAAAAAATTTTAAGCAGAAATAATAATAATAATAATAATAATAATAACAATAATAATAGTAACAATAATAGAATAGTAGTAGTAGTAATTATAATAGTATTGATGACAACAATATTAGCATATTGGAAATATTACTATAAGTGGAATAAAGAGAAAGAAATAATAAAATAAAATTATAAAGATATAAATATATAAGATCATATAGTATATATATATATATATAATACCAATGTCAATAAATTATATAGAGAGACGAAATTACATATAAGTATGTACATCTAATAGAAATTATAAAATGACGAATTACTTATACAACATCAGATTACCTTCAAATTAGCAACCTACTTCCTTATAGCGTGGTCAATATTATTTTATATTCAAAGATAGAAAAACCAGCAACGAGAACGCCACTGTTGAAGCACGAAAATATTTGAAGCAAACATACGTATGGTGAAAATTATCTTCTTTGCTTCCTTTCCTTAATGGTTTTCATCTTCTCTTCTTCCCCTTTCTTATTGTTTGTTTTATTTTATGCCTCTTTTTGTTGCATATTACAAGTAAGGCCACCACAGCCAAACCACCCCTTTCAAAAAACTAATGAGTTAATTGGCATGATGGTACCCATATATGCAATAAAGTAATTGGTACCTATATGGCTGCGAGAGTCTTTGTATGTTGAGAAACATATGCATATGATTATCCATCGTATTATATGTAATATATATAATATACCAACACCCACTGATATCTCTTTAAACAATGCCATAATTTCAAAACATCATATAGCAATAAACCTACCGAACATAGTAAGATATATAGTGTATGATATTGATAAATAAACTAAGATTATTGCTTAATATAGGACACGAAGAGAACTTTATAATATATTCTTTTGTATGATTTGCAAGTATTTTCTCATACACGTAGGTAAGAATTAACATCCATGACTAAGGTAAACACAATATGCATGTATAGGTTGAGAGTATGAATATTGAAGATAATTGGTGGATTAGAATTTCTAACGATCGAGCTAGGGATAATCTATCACTTTTCTATATTTCTATTTATTTTTAGTAATTATGTCTTGTTATGTTGGATGTGTGCATCTAAGAATCAGTTTTGAAAAAAAGTTATTTACATGCCAATTTATGTTGAGTGTGCTATATGATCCCGTGTAATGTGATATTTTCTATGATTTTCTTGGATTAAATTGAGTGTGATGGCATGTGATGTTTTATTTAGTTATATACGTATTTTTGTCTCACTAAAGACATAGTAGAAAGATAACAATCTATTGAAAGGAGTCATGGCCTAGCCCGGGGAAATCGAAAAGGTCAAGTTTACGCCACAACGACAGTTATTTTAGAGACAACATTCAAACAGATTAATACTTTTAACATAATGTATTGCACTTGTTTGTAATATAACTTGACTTGATGTAATTACTAACTATAAATAAGAATAAAGAATTGCATATGGTGATCCACTGTGTTTTAGCTCAACCCTTTTAATTTTTAGATTTAAGTAATGCAACTTTAGGGACAAAGTCAACAGACCTTGCAAGCATTATATTTTTACTTCTAGTGCTATTGTTTATATTTTCTTTTATTTAGTAGTGATGGTTCAAATATGAGTTTGTATTACTATTTTGTGGATCAAATGCTATACCACTTTTCTTTACCAATTGTGGATCAAATGCTATACTTTATTGTAGGGTATGATTTCTATTGCTTCCTGGATGGATATTCAGGATGCAATTAGATTATAATTGCTTTTGAAGATCAAGAAAAGACCAATTTTACTTGCCCTTGTGGTGCTTATGCATTTTGAAGGACACCCTTGGGTTTGTTCAATGTACCGCCTACTTTCCAGCTGTGAATGATGACTATATTTGTTGATATAATTGAAGATATTATGGAAGTGTTCATGGATGACTTCTCAGTGTTTGGTGATATGTTTGATGAGTACCTCATCAATTTAGAGAAGGTTCTATCCCATCGTGTAGAAAGGTACCTCGTTCTCAATTAGGACAAATGTCATTTCATGGTTTGAGAAGACATAGTTTTGGAGCATAAAGTCTCAATTGGAGGACTAGAGGTGGATCATGCCAAAATTGAAGTGATAGAGAATTTAAAACTACTTACATTAGTTCATTAAATACGTAGTTTCTAGGGCTATACTAGATTCTATCGCCGGTTCATTGAAAATTTCTCTCATATTGTTCACCCTTTATGCCATATCTTGGAAAAGGAAGCTGATTTTAATTTCAACAATGAGTGCCTTGAGGCATTTACTATTGTTAAGAAGGTACTTGTATCAGCTCCTATTATTTCTACTCCTATTTGGGGAGAACCCTTTGAAATTATGTGTGACGCTAGTAATTATGTAGTGGGAGTTGTTTTGTGACAAAGGTATGGCAAGCTGTTTCGCACTATCTATTATGCACGCAAGACATTTGATGATGCACTAAAAAATTATACGACTATAGAGACAGAGTTGTTGGTTGTTGTCTTTGCTTGTAACAAATTCAGTGCTTATATTGTCAGTTTTCACATTACAATGTTAAGAAGAATGCTAAGCCACACCTTGTTCGATGGATCCTTCTCATTCAAGAATTTGACATTAAAATCAAGGATAAAAAGGGTTTAGAGAATGTAGTAGCTAACCATCTATCTCGTCTCCTTAGGGATATGGCTGATGATCCTATGCGCATTGTTGAATTGTTTCCTGATGAGCAGCTTTACACAATTATGGATCGTCCACCATGGTGTGTTGATATTGCCAATTATTGAGCAATAGATCTATCAAGGCTCAGCTTAAGTGCTTCATACACGAAGTCAAGTTTTATCTATGGGATGATCTATTTATCTACCATCGATGTGCTGATAAGATCATTCCCTGCTGCATTCATGATAAATAAGTTGAGAAAGTCCTTCATGATTGTCATGCATCTCCTTACAACGGTTACTATAGTCATCAACGAACGACTCGACGAGTTCTTAAGAGTGAATTTCATTGCCCCACTATTTTTAAATATGCTTATCACTTTGTGAAGACATGTGAAGTATGCCAAAAGCAAGAGAATATTTCCAAGAAGAATGAAATGCCCTTGAGTCGACCTCATACCTTTTTCACCTTTTGATGGAAAACAATATATATTGTTGGCTGTGGATTATGTTTCTAAGTGGGTAAAAGTCATTGCTACTATAAAGAATGATACTCAGTTAGTTCTTAAATTCTTGGTCCACAACATCTTTTCAAGATTCGGCACAGCTAGAGCTATAATAAGCAATAAAGGTAAACATTTTCTATAACCATTTATTTAATAACCTTCTCACTAAAAATGGTATGCGACATAAGGTATCCTTGCCTTCTCATCCTCAAACTAATGGCAAGTGGAAGTTACTAACCACAAAATTAAAACCATCATTTAAAAAAATAGTTGGACAAGAACCGCAATGATTGAGCATTGAAGCTTGATGATGCCTTATAAACTTACAAAACTACTTTCAAAACACCTATTGGCATGTCCCCATATAAGCTAATGTATGAAAAATCCTATTATCTACCATGTGAGCTGGAACATTGAGCTTACTGGGCGGTGAGAAAGCTTAATTTTGATGCTCAAGATCGTAGTATAATCGATTGCTTCAACTTGTATAGCTAGAGGAATTTGGAAGAGAAACATTTGAAAATAATCGTATTTCTAAGGAAAGGACCAAGAAATGACATGATAAACTGATAGAGAAGAAAGAATTTGAACCAGGCTAACAAGTCATTTTATTCAATTCCCAACCGTGATTATTTCCTAGGAAGCTGAAGTCCCATTGGTCTTACTTTTTCCTTATCACATAGGTATTTCCATATGGAGTTGTTGAATTACAAAGCCTAGTGGATGGGCATTGATTCAAGGCTAAGGGTCAAAGACTAAAAATCTTTTATGTAGGAGCAAGACATAGCACCAACTCAGTAACACTGAAAGACTAATTACCCATATCAACATCGAGTTGACGACGTTAAACACAACACCTTGTGGAACGCAACGCACTTAATTTTTATTTTTATTATGGCTTGCATATTAATTTAGGAGAAGTGAATAATCTAAAAAAATTGAAGAAAATTGGTTGCCGCGGTAACTAAAATGTCTTAATTCTAGGAAATCGATTACCGTCGTAACCAAAATAAAGATTTATGGGCAAACACCATTACCATGGTAACTATTGATACAAAGTGCCTAGTACGACAGTAGTGGCGCACAAGTTCAATTTCATTTTTGGCGGAATTTGCATTACTGCAGAAGTGCAATCACTATCGTGGTAATGTTGACAATTTAAGAAGAAAACTGTCATTCTCTCCTTACTTTTGCACGTGATTTTTGGTGGAAACCTCTCAATTTCTCAAGTTTTCTTGGATTTTCTTGCATTCCTTATCATCCATCATCTATAATGTAAGTTGATTTTGTCATTTTTATGTTTTTCTTCATTGTGTATTCGTGTTTAGAGTTACTATTAATCCATTGTTGCATTGTGAGTCTTATTTAATATGTTATAATATTCTTCACTTTTTTTGAATGATTTGTTGTGTTATTTACTATGTTTGTTCATAAGCATTACATTGTGAGCTCGTTTTTTTAATGCTAAATTTGCCTCTGTGAATTATATCTATGCATGAATTATATCTATGCATTGAGCATGTTCAATTAATTAATTTATTCTCATATGCATGATTTAATTATTTTGGATGCTACTATTCCATTGAATTTTCTAACATATGTTGTAATGTTACCCATTGGCTATGCTTACATGATTAATATGTTTTGTTTACTAAAATTGATTACAAAGCACTGAGAACAAAGAATGTTGCAGCACATCACAGCCTACCACTACAGAGGATCAGTGGAGGTTCAAAACAGCAAATGCCAAAGCCAAATATAAGCACATATGAGATTTCAGGAATGTTATCCTTGAGAGAGGGATAATGCTAGATGATAAGGAGCACAGGTTAGGCATTGATGCCATAGTAGCTATCTGGCACTGGGAGCAATTGATTCAGGCTTTGGCAATGCCTACAACATCGATCGTGCAGGAGTGTTACCTAACGCGTACAAACGGGATGGCATGAGAGTTTCGGTACGGGGCACATAGTTCTCCTTCGATGCGACATCAATTAATGTTGTCTACAAATTACCATCGGACACCTTTGATTTGTGTTGTTGGTGCCACTTGGCAGTGCACCAATGGCAGGCCAGTGAGCTTGGGAAAGAGCTCATTCACTACTGCAGCCAAGGTATGGCTTTATTTTGTTTGCTTTAATCTTTTACCAGCCCTTGCCATTAACAGGTTTTTGATGGAGAGACTCATGCTTGTCTACTTCATCATGAAGGGCCTCTCCATCGACTTCGGGTCAGTTATCTCTAGCTCCATTCGGATGGCCATCAATAAGACCAATGCTGGTCTTACTCACCCGATACTTATTACAAAGCTGTGTAGGAGGGTCGATGTCACTTGGCTTAGGGCAAGCCAACTTTAAAAATGAAGGACCACATATCTGTTAGGATGCTTACCACCACGCTGGTGAAGAGGAGGGTAGCAGCTGTAACTTCTACATCTACACCACCAAAGCCTGGTACAACTTAGACCTCCAATGCCCCCATTTTAGAGACTCATACCCTTCTCCAAGGGGTAGCACACATCCTCCAGTTTTGCAATGTGTCTCATCTATAGTTTGCACAACAGTTGCCTCCTCTTGTAGATATGTTCCCCTACATGGATGGTAGTTGCTATAGAGCTCCAACACCTATTCTTGACGACGATGACAATGACAACGATGATGGAGACGAGGATGTTGCAGGCCAAGTTATCAATTTCGATCACTTTTCAAAGGCAGAGTTCTTCCAAGATGATGCGGGCCAGTGATATTTAATTTTCTTTCAATATTTATTTTTCTTTGGGGATGTATTTCTATTTTGATGCTACTAAACTCCCAAACCTTCGAACCTGCTACTTGGATTTTAATGATTTCAGAATTGTTTAAATGAATGTTTTATTTATGGATTCAAGACTAATCATGCTTGCTATTTGTTTCTTCTATGCATCTTTCTACGTGAAAATATGTATATGGATCCTTATGAATCAGAATGACACCTCCTCGTGTTTGTGTGCCATGTTGGAGTTGTGTTCCTGAGGAGAAGGCATAGTGAGGAGTAGAAATCATAACACAAGTAAAAAAAAAATTCACAAACTCTTGAAATATTCAATTCTACTTTGAACACTACTTAGAATTAACTCTAGGAGGGAAAGAATGTAGGCCATTGCTATTTGAATTTGAGCCTAAAGGTCGGTCCCAACACTTAAAAATCCTTTGTAGCCAATTTTGAGCTTTGAAGGTTGTTTCCTTGTAATGATCCCAAACATTAAATACACACGACACTTTTCATGTATATATCAATTGAACCTATTTGTGTGCACTAATAATAATGATAATGCTTACTGTGATGAAGGAAGGTAAGTAGTCATTGACATACATATTTCTTTTATTATTGTTCTAAAAATGTGATACTCAGTGTTATTGATGAATGTTGAGCTTCCAAATTTGATATGGGTGTGTGTATAGGTTCCAATTGAAATACATGTGAAACCATAAGTTTGGGGAAGCCATGAAAACAAGGTTCAAGGTCTGAACAAAGGGAAAAAAAAACAAAGGAATGTTTAAAAGAGGATCATGTATACAAAGAGATGATCAAACAAAGGAGGTTGTTATTGCTACTATGAGTGTTTATTTGAGTCAGATTTTAAATCCTCACACTTATACCTAGAATCAAGCCAAATTATAACCTTAAAGAAAGACCGCTAATCCTAAATACAATTTGACTTGAGTAGAGGATGGATAGAACAAAGCATTGAGAGAGTTTGTGTACTTAAGTATTAGGAAACTTTTTCTATGAGTGAAATGGTAGCTACAACTCATCTACATAGTTTAGGAGGACTGAGATGTCAACAGACAAGGGTGAAGTCGAGGAAAAATGAAGGATAGACTGAAATTTTAGACAACCAGAACAACCCTAAGGACTTGTTAATGATTCAAAAACTATTGGAATGGAAAATAGAGGCTACAATGATGAGTGAACGCAAATCTAAATATATATGGTATGCTATTTAAGTTTTAGTAGCTGAGTCATTGTTCGGGGACGAACAATAGTTTAAGTTTAAGGGTATTTTGTTAGTTGCATAACATAGTAACTATATCCTAAGCATTTTGCATATGCTTTGCATGGTTTAAGTAGAAAATAGGTCATATTTATTTACATATAAATACTTAAGCATTAATATATGCAGTTGCATAATTAGGAGAGTTTCAGCATGGTTTTGTGCATTTATACTTGTTATTTAATGTTAGAGAAAAGTTCATAATTGATTACATAGGTCCAAGATGAGTAAAAACATGTATATAGAGGATTGAAGATGGAAAATGACCCAAAATGCCACAAATCCACTAATTACCGTAGTAGAGAAACACACTATCGCAGTAGCTAGAGCTTTAAACGAAGAACTCAGAAAATCACTATCATTATACACTACAACGGTAGTCAAAACATTTGTGTAGCAGGAATTCGTTACTGTGATACATTATCGCTGTAACCAGAACAAGTATCATTGTAGAAACACGTTATGACGGTAAGACAATTTTTGGGTAGAATACACTATTGTGGTAACTAGAGGATGAACATTGAGAAAAATATGACTACCGTGGTAGTGCAAAATTTGACAGATTCCAAGATTTCTAGATTTATCTTCTACCAGATTACACGAACAACTATCATGGTAGCGTGACTAAAAAAGGCAACTTAAAGGGTGTTGAGCAATCTTGAGCTACAACTATAAATAGACAAGTGCCTTGAGGGTTTGATCATCACTTAACATTCATTCTACACCCAAAAATATTCATTTTGGGACGTTTTCTGAAATTCTTGAAATCAAGGAGGAGGCTTAGATAGAAGTAGCAGAGGAGCTAGAGCAAGGAGCAAGTGAATAGTAAAGAGAAGGCATTCAAGTCTCTCTAATATGATTTTTAGTGTTTATAATCCTTGTTTTTGCATTCTATACACTATGTCAAGCTAAATATTCAATTCTACGATGTAATTTCGATTTGAGAACCCTTAATTTTGAGTTTTGATTAATCCATGTTGATGTTCTGTTTTATATCTTATGTTCTTAGTGCTTTCTATTTACTGGCCATAGATAGGAAGATCTTTGGTTGTTAAGCTAACTCGAAGAGAGGTTTGCTGGTTTGATAATTAAGTTATAGACTTAGACATATGAATTGACTGAAAGGTTGTTAATTTTATAAAAGGTTGCACATAAAAAATATATATTACTGTATTAGTTATTTTGTTGCACGCCTCGGGAGAAGGTTTTAGTAGCTTGATTAATAGATTTTAAGATAACCCGAGAGAGAGTTTTAATAACAAGTGTTATAACCTACATAATTATAAGATAAATTAGTTAAGATAAGAATTAAGGGATATCACATAAGATTTTACAATCATTGAAGCTTGATCAATATAGTTTTCAAACTCAACATTCTTTTGATTTAAATTTAATTTCAATTTACAGCAGTTACCTTTGATTTATAGCCTTATTAAAATTGACACTAATAGAAGATTGAGCTTTAAAATTATTGGCAATTAACAGTTCTTAAAGGATAACATTCGATTTTTTACTACTTGCGACATTGTACACTTATAGTGCTACCAATAGTAATCTTGAAAGTGTGTTTAAGTGTGTTTAAGAGTACTTATTATAACCATCTTGGTTCTTTAAGAGTACTTAAAGAATGACCTTCTCGTATATTGTGATTCTTTATATAATTAATTTCTTCACCCATCAAAGTAAGTGTCGATTGATCAAACCACGTTAAATTGTTCATGTGATTTTTTGATTTATTTCACTACATATTCGATTGATTGATTTATTTTTACTATGTATTCGATTGATTGATTAGGTTTGCAAAAAATTTATTGGCGTGATAAAATGGAGCTAAATCTTTACTTTTTTTGTGATGAATTGACTACGAAAAACAAAATATTAAGCAATTATGGAATTATAATTTAATGGTTATTCACCCGTGAGTTGTAAAGATTGATTAAATACTTGTTTGCATTATTCAAAGAATGGTTGATTGGTTGCATCGCACAGCCATAGCATTAGATTTTGAATGATCGTTTGCATGCTACAACAAAGATTAGAGATTCAATACTTGATGAGTTTTTGTGAAGATCGTAATTGTTAAAAATTTAGTTCAAACCCGAAATAAGAAGTGTGTAATTTGAGTACAAATAGAAAGTCGGTTACTGTTTAATAGGCTTTCAATTTTAAAGTTTTTAATTGTATTAGATTCATTACCTTAGAGTTTGAGTTATATCATAAATTTGTTTGACGTTTATTACAAATAAGGGTTGGGTATATATATATATATATAAGCCTCCTTAAACATTATAATATCACTTACAACTATTAAATAAATAAATATTGCATTGTAAATGCAACTGAATGTATCTAATTCACCAAATATTTTCAATGCAATGTGCAACGGAACAAACACTTTTTTATTTAACCACACCATACAATATTCCAACATATCTTCAATGAAGTAGGCATTCAAAGGGATTTACTAGGCAATATTCAAACTTCAAAGTCCAAACCAAACTACATATCCAATTAAGTATCAATTCCAAATAACATTTTCAATCCCAGAATGTCAAAAGTCTTATGTTAGCAGAAGAATAGAAAGAGCTAGCAAAATCTCCTTAAATGTGAAAATGAGGTGTAAGTTTTTACATATTTGCCAACTTGTCATGACATTCAGCTCTTTGTATCCTCCAATTGAACTTCTCCAAGATAACTCTTTCCACAGCAGAAATCTGCCACTGCCCTTGATCTCCCAACTCTATACACACCACCCTACACAATCAAGTAACAAAAAATCTTGGTGATATTTGATAACATTACGTGTAATCATCCAAACAAGCATTCTGAGGCATCAATAACCTACAGGAATTCTATATGAACTTTGTTTTGAACATCAAATATCACAATATACACTTACAATTAATGAATGAATGTACATATTTTCCTAAGTTCATATCACTTTTTTCATCAATGGTTTAAGTAGGTATTTGGTGCTCAAAATTGGGTTTATAAGGCATTTTCCATTCTATTATAATAAATATTGGTAGAAAGTGCAGGGAAGAGATTGACTTACAGAGATATTTAGGATGTGTGGGAAATACGTCCTCTTCAACAACATCCTCTGGTCCAAGCATCAATATTCGAGGATTTTGCAACTGATAATTGAACACCGGGAAATTACTATTGGAGTTCTTGGCATTGATTAGGCATTTTTCTAAATGAGTACTCCGAGCAGCAACAAGTATCAAACGTTCTAATGATCGAGCCTTGCTTAGGAAAAAGCTCACCATTCTTTCCTCTGCGGGGAGCACACGGAAATTGGTGATCTTAATAGTCTTGAGTTTATCGAACCGGCACGGTGGTAATCCAATTTCTCCTTGGTAAACAGGTTTGCTTAGCACATGATACCCTGAGAGCTGCATGTTCCATAATAAGATTAAATCAAACAAACATGATGATCGATTGATTCGCACATTATAAATACCAGCAGAGACCTTGTTCAAGATATGGTGCGTTAACAATTACCTCAATGAATAATTTTTCCAAGCAAGGAAAGATTGTCTTGTCAAAGAAGCAATACATGTAAAGAAGGTAATCTTCGTCCAATAGTTCCCTCATAATAATTTGCAACTCCCGTAGGTTGGGTAAAACAATTGGAAAATAACTATCAACCTCTGACAGAGTGATATCCTAAAGGAAACAAGAAACTGAAGTTAACTAGAAAAAGAAAAAAAAAATTAAATCAAGAAAATGAATAGAGGAAAATCGCATTTACCTCGAGAGCTTCAGTACATAACGTCAGGATCTTGATGTTCTCCAGATGCCTACGAGACAACATGAATGCATAATCTTTCATTGGCCCGGTATAGAACCCAGATGTATCTAAGTAGACATCCTCCAAACCAGGAAGTCCTTTGAAGACATTATTTCTAATCGGAGAGCCACAGAAATGGTAGGATTTCAGGCTTGGTGCCAGAATCTTGATCTTCTTAGTCCTTTCATAATTGAACACAAGCAAGGTCTTGAGTTTGAGATCCTTAGGACACGAAATCTTGATATCCTCCTCAGTTCGGCAACGACACAGAGACAAGCTGCTGAGCAATGGGCAATTTGCTAAAACGCTTTGGAGGGCGATGTTTGAAACTTGAACTTCCAGAAGATAAAGCGATAAAAGGGACTTAAAGCCAGGAAATTTAAGCGACAGTCTTAATTCACATCTCCCTAATTTTAGATGAGTTAGCGAGTTACAATTATACAGACAACTTGGTATACTCATCAACCTTGGCAAGTACTCTTGGAAATCAAGGTCAAGATTTTTAACTGACTTCATCACAGCTGCGAATTTAATCCATTTATCAACAAGATGTTGATTCTGCCTACCCAGGTTGTAGGAGATTCTGAAAGTCTCAATGGTGTCGCATTTGTTGAGTTTTAGATACCTGTTCACGGTTCTAACATATTGTTGTAAAGATTGATTCTTTGCAAACTCTCCTCCGAAATCAAGATTGTCAGCGTGAGCCCAAAGATTGTCACATAGTTGTCTCCATCTTCTTGATAGAACGCCGGTTCTTGTTGCCAATTTGATCGGAAGAAAGGATAGAATTTGAAGGAGAATTTCATCAGGTAAGTCACTAATTCTGTCACTGGCCACAACATCTGTATTCCCAGTTCTTCCAACTTCAACATTCCTTTTCTTCATGTTGTTCTAAAATGCCGGAGATTGCTGCGAGTGCGATCTTCCAGTGGCCTTTTTAAATGGGCAGTTCTTTCCTTTTGATCTCAGTCCCAATGCATGTTTCTTGTAGCCGTCGTGATTTATATGACGAACAATAACTTCATCAAAGAGGCTAATTTCTTTGATGGACCATCAGATTGCGCTATTTTGAACAATAACTTCATCTCTTGATGTTCTTCAGTTTGATGGGTTTGCTTGCAGCGGTGAGTGAAAGAGCTTACTATTTTCGTGATATCTTGCCTTTCTCCTCTCGAATCTTGATATGTGTTTCCAAGTTACGTTATTTGATGTTTGTTGATGCTACTTCATAGTTGAATGGCGATACTGGGCTAAGATGGATTTCCTTGTATTCACACACAGTGAAATTTTTAATAGACTATGATCCTGTAGTTTTACTCCTCACAGTAAGATGGTTTTCCACATAAAAAGTTCTTGGTGTTCTTGTTTGGCTTGATTTTACTATTTTTGTTTTTTTGTTTACAAGTTTCTTGTCAGATTCACTCACAAAGAGAGAGAGATTTGGGTTATTAGATATATCAAACTCCCCACTGCTAAAGCATAAGAAACCATGGTCCTAGTTTGTCTCATTCTTTGAAGAGATTTAATAAAATTATCATACTTAATAAAAAATATTACCAAGGTTAATAGGCAAGAAAATCCAAATGCTTGCTGATTCTTGTAAAAATATCCTAACTTTTAAATTTTGACAATAAATATTAACTTTTTATTTTTGTAGTGAACTGTATCCAATAAGTGAAAGAGGGGTTTTATTGCTTACATGGCAACCATTAAAATGATTATGTTGACACATCATAAAAAAAAACCCAAAAAAAAAAAAGAGACAAAGGGCCTCGTTGCAGTTGCAAACCTGTGGTAGTCCATCAAAAGCTTTTCAATCCTGGATACCAAGTATGGAAGTCCAGTCTCTTTTGCCTATTCCCAAGTCCCTTCCTTTCTGAAACCTTGAGTCACTCCTATCATTCTCAAAGTATACTTAGCATGTTCGCGTACCAACTAAGCTCAGCGTCTTGGATGGTTATTAGGTGACATGTTGTAGAGGCATGGACTCAACTTGATGCTTGTCTCCACATTATTGCTTATTCTGCTTGAAGGACAGAACACATAAATCACATTATTTTCATTTTCCTTTTCATTTTTTTTCCTTGTTCCTTGCAGCCACGCCAAACAAATCATATTCACAATAAGGGACAGTGATTACAAGAAATTGTCCAAATACTTGCTAGCTCTTGAGCTCGTGCATCCATTATATCATCAGAATGTTTCTTTGAGTTTGGGAGATTTTCAAAACCTTTGACCGGGTTATTAAAATTCACCCTCCAATATAAGTTTTTAAACCTAAAAAGATATACCAATTTGCTTCAAGTTGAAGCAATAAGTACTCTTAAAAGAGTCTAGCACATTCTCTTAAATCAAGGAGAAGGGAATGAAATGGCAATCAGGTGGCATTGTAATTGCATGGTTCCAACAAATCTAGCATCACACAGGTGTCTTAGCTTTAACGTATGGTGATGTGTTTATAATAGGACTTTGTCACAAAATCCTACTGAAGACATTTGATGGCATATGATTAAAACAGTGTTGTCAAGGTGGAAATATGAGCCTCCGGCGATAGCGATAAGCCTATGTAAGGCGAAACGAGACTTAAGCAAGGTCTAGACGGGTTAAAGACAATAAAATAATTATCTAAAAGTCTCTAAAAATATTTATTTCTTCGTTGGTCCCTCACTCCATCTGTGCATGTCCGTAATATATTATATAATTTATTTAATATATTAATAAAAATATACTAATTTAATGTAAATTTTTTTTTGGAGGATCTCTTGAGATTAACTTCGCATTTCAGTTGTGTCTAACATAATATTTATTTAGCAGAATCGAAATCTCATTTCCATTTGTGTATTGCAACCAAGTAATACCACTTGTGTTGGAAACAACTCAGTTGTCTCACCCGAATTCATTCACGCATTGAACATATAAAAAGGAAGAAAAAAAAATTGCTGCACAAGCATGAAAACTCCTAATGGCCACTGCAGCAAAAGCTTGAAGCAGTTTTTCTTGCTTCCCTGCTTTGCAAAGCAGAGGTTTCAGAGAGACTTGCCATTAAATGCAGAAAAATCTACAACTCAATAACCAAAGGAAAACTAATACTCTTAACTCTTACCAACTATCCAAGTATCTCTTGAAGTTTTGTAAATCAATTGTCATGTTTGTTTGTCACCCAAACTTCACTTTACTCCATCTGTGAAATGTAAATCTCTGCCCTATGTTCTGCCCCATCAGGTCGTACTGATGTTCTTGCCTACGTCAGATATGTTACTAACGCTCAAGATTATTTTTCTAAGTAGAAATATACATAAAAGAAGTAACTGCAAAGAAAGAAAGAAATAGTGCAAGAATAACTACTACATTATGAAGGAAATTAAAATTTTAATTCAACTGTTAAAGGGCAACATAACCTGGTTTAAATGCTACATATATTTTATGGATGACATATTTGCTAATAGACTTAGGGCAACAACAATGCCCAAACATATAATAAACGCCACCTAAGATTTCAAAAATAATAAATAAATAAACAGACGTCTACAACGCATTTAATGCGCTGCAGACCTCTTAACAGAGGGAAAGAAAACTTATTGAGTGCTCAGTATCAACTGAGTGCTCAATAAGATTTACAGCACCACCTCAACGGGCATTAAACCCCATTGGGGATGCCCTTAAGACATTTCTTATAGTTTGCAATTAGCAGCAAAATGAGTGAGAGTTTATTACATATGGGAGCTAGTAAGGTGGGAATTACAAGTGATTGACCTCTTCTTAATAAGACAATTCACAAATTTATTAGAGCACTTATGAGTTAGCAATTTAAGGATTAATTCAGGAAAAGGGTAATATTACAGAACCATGACAGAGCTTTTTGAAGATTTTATTTCTTAAAGTGACAAAAGAAAATTGAAGAACAGAGGAAATGAAATTTGCCATGTTGTTTGATAGAGTTAATGATTATGCAAATACAGGGAGAATGAAGGTTTATTCCTTTTTTTTTTCCCCCTTTTTCCCATTTACTTTTCCCAAAGTTGTATATAAATCATTAACAAAACAAAGAAGTTTTAAAGCAACATAAGCAAAAGTAGAAAACTTGTTGTGATAAATCATTATCAGTGTCAACAAATCCAACAAATAGTTCAATTTTATAAATTAGAACCAATAATAAAAATTTAAAAAAAAAAGAAAAGAAATTTAAAAAAAAAAAAGTTAAGATATCCTTACAACCATCTTGTTCTTTTTGCCAGCAGATAACAAAAGAACTTTTCCATCAACAACGTCTCCAGCTTCTATTTTCTTTCCCTCACCTTCCACTCTCCGATTGTTCAAATAAAGCCCTCCTTGCTTCACCAGCCGTCGTGCAGCAGATTTGCTCTCAAGCAAACCAGTAGAAACTGAAAGATCAATTACAGAAGCATCCAAAACTTGGTCATAATCCAAAGAACAAGAAGGAACATCTTCAGCAATACCCTCAATGGTTTTCCAATCCAAACTCGTTTCAGCTCCAGGCCTTAATGCCTCGGTTGCTCTTAGAGCCTCCAAAAGGCCATCTTCACCATGAACAAAACGTGTAACTTCTTCCGCCAACCTCCTCTGAACTGAATTTGGCATATATCCAGGCCTTTTCATTCCCTCTTCCAACTCCTTAATCTCCTCCATACTCAAGAAAGTAAGAATTTTCACAAACCTCACAACATCCACATCAGGTACAGAAAAGAAATATTGATAAAACTTATAGGGGGAAAGCATCAATGGTGACAACCAAATTGCACCGTCTTCAGATTTTCCAAACTTTGTTCCATCACTTTTTAGGAGTAGAGGGAATGTCAAGCCATAAGCTCCTTCTACTTGTAGGATTTTTCTAATAAGCTCAGTCCCAGCAGTTATATTCCCCCATTGATCACTTCCTCCTATTTGAACATTAACTCCTTCATTTTCAAACAGATAAAGAAAATCATAACCTTGAAGTAATTGATATGTGAATTCAGTGTAACTCATGCCTTGTTCTGATTCTAATCTCTTCTTCACACTCTCCTTTGCCATCATTGTACCAACCCTAGCAAATTTACCAACTTTTCTCAAAAAATCTAACAATTTAACCTCCTTCCACCAATCAAAATTGTTCAAAACTACAAAACTCTCATCCAAACTAACACTAAGAGGACTCGCAGACTCCATACTAGAACTCAAATTTTCTTCTTGATTGCATCTACCTAGAATTGTTTTCACATTACCCACAATTCCTAAAGTATTCTTATCCAAAGTTTCAACGTCTAATTCGGGCCTTTCTAAGCTTTTCCCCGAAGGGTCTCCAATTCTAGCTGTTGCGCCACCAATCAAAGCGACAACTTTGTGACCACACCGCTGAAACCAAGATAACACAATCAGGCCAAGTAAGTTTCCTAAGTGCAAACTCTCAGCCGTTGGGTCAAATCCACAGTAAACTTTTAAAGGGCTAAGATTAGGGTCCGAACAAGCTGACCTGAGATTATCGCTGGTGATGGATTCAAGGAGGCCCCTTTCTTCAAGAATATCAACAACGTTTGGCCTGGGAACAAGACTCAGATCTTTATTTTTGGTATTGATGCCTGCTTGTGTGGATTGAAGGCATCTGATTGAAGATGAGAAGGGTTTTGAGGGGATTTTGTGAAAGAAAATAGGAGTATTGAAATGAAGGGGGGAGTTTCTGTTTATGGTGTTGATAATGGGGAAGATGAAAAGCTTCTTGCTGTTGTTTTTGCAGAGGAAGGATCTTGAAGCAGCCACAGACGCCATTGAAGCGATGGATAAAGTTTCAATTACCAACACCACCCGTGGCAAAAAGCATGCTTCTAAGAGTATGAAATCAGTGGTGGGCCCATGTTGATCGATCTGTTTCCGATGGCCTGGAATGGTTGATCAGGTGATCATCGTCAAATCAGGTTGACTTAAATACTACGATTTTAATTTGAGAAAATTACAGAAAATTTAACCTATTGTAACTTAATAACATAATTACATGTACATTTTTTATTTAATTAAGCGCATGTCATATATTGCTAATTATTATCAAAAATATCAAAAAATGTATATAAGTTCGCAAAATCACGTTTTCGTTTTAATTTTTCTCGCTCATTTCCATTTAAAGCTCTAAATCATTACAATTGCAAAATCGTATATAGAAACGCGCACACATTCACATACATGGTCCTCTGCTTTTTTTGATTCTCAACATTGCCAAGTTTCCCTCTATATACATATTATATCGTAGTATTTTTAATTGTGATATCTTAACTGTATACAGAGGTTAAACACACTGTATATCAGTGTTTTTAATCTCGATATATCCTAACTATATACTAGTGTTTAAATCGCGATATATCCTAGTTGTATATCCTATTGATTATCCATCTTGCTGCCGATGTTCTTCTTCGATTCTTAACCATAGTCGCTATTGTTCCTACTCTTGCCACGGTTACTAGATCGATACCCATTGCAAGCTCTCTTCTCCATCACCAGATCAATATCAGTCGCCAAACAAAATTTAAGCAGAGGGTTTGGCGCAGCAAGGAAATTGGGAAAGAGAAGGAAAAACCTTCGTTATGTTTCACTTTTGGAAGGAGATGGGTCTGCATTAGTGGGTTTTGTAATGCTTCAAGAGCAGTGGTAGCACCAATGGTGTTGGTTGGCATACAAAACCCATGAGCAAAACAGAGGTTAGCGGATCGAGAAAGAGAAGGAAGATTAGTGCTTCAGGCAACAGATTTTCGACAAAGTGTGAACAGGCAACAAGTTTCTGGCAATGCGTGAACAGGCAACAAATTTCCGATAATATGTGAACAAGGATGAACAAATCTGAGCAAAACCTGGCTCACTCGGTCGATTAGTGTTTCAAGCAACAAATGCACTAGCAACGCGTGAATAGGGATGAACAAATCTGAGTAAACCCTGGCTCACTCGGCCAATTAGTGTTTCAGGCAACAAATTTCCAACAGCGCGTAAATAGGGATGAACAAATATGAGCAAAACCTAGCTCACTCGGTCGATTAACATTTCAAGCAATAGATGCACCGGCAACACGTTGAGGGGCAGCGACGAGTTGCGATGGTGGTGATGAGTTGCAGCGGCGATGAGATTATACATATTATACCAAATGCATTCTTTATTTCTTTTGTATACAAATTATAACAAAGTTATACGAAGTTATACCAACTTTTGTTAAATTTTTGTTTATTTCTTTTGTATTTAGATTATACCAATTTTTGTTAGATTTTTTTTTAATTTCTTTTGTATTTAGATTATACCAACTTTTGGTATATAAAATATTACACTAAAAAAAGTTTTGATACAACTGTTACAATTAAAGATTGTTGAACAAAAGTAATTTTTTTATTATTGTATATTAATGTTATATTAATTATATACTAAATGTTAGAATAATGTATACACTGATAGTAATTTGTATACATATGTTATATTAATGTTATCCGAAAATAATACCAATATATTAATTTTTGAACATATATCACGATGTATACATATGTTATACTGATTTTATACTAATATAATATAAGCAAATCAATTTATAAATGTATCCTTTTGTATACATATGTTATACTGATGTTATTTGAAATTAATACCAACAGATCGATTTATAAACATTGATATCACATTTTATACATATATTATTCATATATTATACCAATATAATACCAAAAACTACAGTTTTAAGCCCTATTTCCTTCTGTATACACATGTTATATCATTGTTATTCAAAAATAATATCTACACTCCAAGTTCTAAGCAGTGATATGATTTTGTATACCAATATTATTCTTATGTTATACAAATATTATAGCAAAAACTGCAATTCTGACAACTGATTTACTTTTGCATGCACACATTGATTGCGCCACTTTTTTTTTTGAAAAGGTTGAGATTTTCATTTTTTAAAAAATTCCGGTTTAAACCGGTTTTGGGTATTTTTGCTATTAATTTTATCATCGTTGTATATAAATGAAAATGACGGTATTTTTATAAATATTCTTTTTTTGTATAAAAACGTGCTTTTCCCTTTTAATTAAAAAAAGCTTATTTTAAATTTCAAATGAGCTAATTATTACTTAGAATTATTTGAAGTAATACATGAAAATAAAATGATTATGCAATGACGTTAAAATGAAGCTTTATGTCTTTATTTTTCTTAAAAATATACTATAGGAGTAAAATGCAATCACTAATTCTAAAAAACATTTTCTTGGTACCATGAATGTTATTTAGGTTATTTTGAACTTATATATTTCCAATCAAAATTTTCTTGGTACCATGAATGTTTTTATTAAAAAAAAAAAAAAAAAAACTGAAATAGGCCTTTAGCCCGCCAAAAAGAGGACGAATTAATGGTACAATTGTGCGTAACTTAAAAACTCATACCGGAACATCACAGATGCCAGCCCATGAATCTCCACAGAGCAACCTCCAATCACCAAACTCTCCTCTCCTACACTAAACTCCTAACGTCTCACGTAAACCAATCCCGTCACGACCAAGCGCTCGCTCTCTTTCACCACATGCACGCATCTCTCACTCTCGACGCCTTCGCTTTCCCTCTCGCTCTCAAATCCTGCGCAGCACTTCGCCGCTCCCTACTAGGCTCTTCCATTCACGCCCACACCACCAAGCTCTCTTTCCTCTCCAACCCCTACGTCGCCTGCGCCCTCGTCGACTTCTACGGTAAATCCTTCTCTCTAGTGCATGCCCGCAAACTGTTCGACGAAATTCCCCAAAGAACCGTCGTTGTCTGGAACGCCATGATTTCGCTTTACGCCTCCTCTAATCACGTTTCTTCTGCAATTGGGTTGTTTGAAATCATGGACGTGGAACCCAATTCCTCTTCTTTTAACTCGATCTTGGGTGTTTTAGCTGAATTGGATGATGGATCTTCTAAAGCTCTTGCCTTTTATAGAAGGATGCAGTTGGCAGGCATCGAGCCCAATTTGATTACGGTTCTTGCGTTGTTGCCTGCTTGTGTTGGTGTTGCTGCATTGACGATGGTTAAAGAGATTCATGGGTATTCCATTAGGAAGGGGATTAGCATGGATCATCAACTGAATAGTGGGCTCGTGGAGGCTTATGGGCGATGTGGATGTCTTTGGCTTGCAAGGAATGTGTTTGAAGAAATCCCTGAACGAGATGTGGTTGCTTGGAGCAGTATGATTTCAGCCTACGCGCTTCATGGGCAGGCCAAGATTGCACTTTCATTGTTCCAAGAAATGGAATTAGCAAGAGTTCGACCAGATGAAATTGCATTTCTTGGGGTGTTGAAAGCTTGTAGTCATGCCGGGTTAGTAGATGAGGCTCTGAAGTACTTCAAAGAAATGAAGGAAATTTATGGGATTGCAGCAACTAGTGATCACTACTCTTGTTTGGTGGATGTTCTTAGTAGAGCAGGAAGATTGAAGGAGGCCTATGGGGTGATACGAGATATGCCAATGAAGGCAACTGCTAAGGCTTGGGGAGCAATTTTGGGGGCTTGTCGAAGTTATGGAGAGGTGGAGCTTGCTGGAATTGCTGGGAGAGCTTTGTTTGAGATTGACCCAGAGAATGCTGGGAATTATGTGTTGTTGGCTAGCATTTATACTAGTGCTGGGAAATTCTATGAAGCAGAGAAGGTAAGAAGAGCAATGAAAGAGAAAGGTGTGAAGGCTTCGCCTGGGATTAGCTGGGTCATAGATCATGACTAGTTCAAGCATATAGTTCAAGCATATCACCCAAGAGAAGAAAGCCTATTTTCTTTCTGTTCCACTTGCACATTATGGGTCGAAGGAAGTTAGGACCCTATATACGAGCATGCGGATTGAAGGGATATGGGAATCAGAGAACCCAACCTGTGTTGCGGGCACTAGAAGGGATGTTGGACCTGAAGAACTCAAGGAGGGCCCGGGATAATGCACAATGAGCCCTCTAGCATGAATACATTGTTCAATTCTACCCAATTTTTAACCTCTAGCGCGAATACATTGTTCAATTCTACCCAATTTTTAAGTAGACTTGAATCTCTAGCCTTTAAAGACATGGGCACTTATTTACTGTGAGACTAGCCAACGGTGTTTGCCTGATGAAGTAAACTTTGAGTGAATCATGTTTCTAAACAGAATGACATAATTACATATGACCCAATGGTGAATTTTCTTCATCGTTATGTAGCCACGTGTTTTTAACAACATTTTGTCCATTGCCCGATAAATTAACGGCACAGATGGAAGATACAAGATCAATTCTGGAAGTAATTGGGGCACATGTAGACTTCACAATTGAAAAGTACACCTTAAATGCCCTTAAAAAAGCGAAAAAATGAACTTGCGTTGGATAATCCGTTGCATTGTTCATATTGAGATTCAAACTTTGCTCACAAGTGAAGTAGGTAGTGAGTTACTGGCGTTACCACCTAATCTTCTTGGAGTTGAGAACTAGCCACAATTTTATTTTCTTTTTTAAAACCAGAAATGTTTTTTTTTTCCTTTATTGATTCTATTGCTTCCTTTAATATTTTCTGTACTGTTCCTTTAGTGTTCTAGAGTGGAAGATGAGATTCGGATGGTTTTCAATAAATTCACTTTAACAGGAAAAGAATCAGTTTCTATGGAGGATGCAGCAGAGAACAAGAGAGAAGACATTGAGATGCACAAGCTAATTCTTACGAGTCAGTTGGTCACTATTAGCTAGTGTTACTATATATATATATATATCTTATAGATATTATACTGCATCTATTAGATATTATTATAGATATTATTATAGATATTATATTGTAAGATGATATTATATTTAATTATAGATATTATACTATATCTATAAGATACTTCTGTATCTTTTATCTTTTATCTTTTTTTTTATTTTATTGCACAACTATAAATAGTTTCCTGTAACATGTAATTTATCATTTAGAATTCAAGTAATTCAATATTCTACATGGTACCAGAGTGGGTTTATTTTTTTTAGTATTCAATTAACTTCGGCAACCACTCGTAGGCAATTGCTGTGCAAACCATTGCACACTGCAACAACCACTGTTTAGATCAAAAATTTTTTTCAGCCACTTCTGTTCATCGCCACCCACTCCAATACTGTTCACCGCCACCAGATCTGTAATACCGAAATTTGAGTAAAAAAATATTATTCAAATATATAGTTACTATAGCAGGTACTGTTTTATCGACAGACAAAATAACTTTCGGCGGTTACTGTAGCTATAGTAACAATCACTGTAGTAACAATAACAAACTATTCACCACTATTTAGTTTCGTCTTTTTCTGTCAAAAAAATCTATATAAACCTTCCTCCCCCCATTCTGAAAATTCATTCCAGTAAGAAAGAATACTACCAGACTCAGATAGCGAAGAAACCATAACTGAGATAAAAAGGAAGAAGAACATTTTCACAGAGCAAGAGGAAAGGATGATCAAAATAATGAAAGATGCGAACGGGCTAGAAATTTAAAGGAGAAGGGACAAGAACAGTATCTACATTACTATTATTGTCGACATTACTATTGTTTTATCGGCGTTATTGTCGGCATTACTACTGTTTTATCGGCGTTATCGTCGACCTTACCACTATTTTATCTGCGTTATTGTCAGTATTACTGCTGTTTTATCGACATTATTGTTAGCATTACTACTGTTTTATCGGCGTTATTGTCGACATTACTACTATTTTATCGGCGTTATTATTAGCATTACTACTATTTTATCGGCGTTATTATTAGCATTACTACTATTTTATCGGCGTTATTGTCGGTATTACTACTATTTTATCAATGACATTATTACTATTTTATTGGCGTTATTTTCGACATTACTGTTAGTGTTACTATTTTTTTGACGGCACTGCTACTGTCAGTGGCACTGGCGGCACTACTACTTTCGACGTTACTGGTGACACTAGAATGCAATGTTCATACTTTTATTTTGTAAAGACAATGCACTATGAAATATTACCAACTGGAGACAAAGAGTTCAAAGTTGAACTTCACTCTGAAACTAGCCCTATAGCTATTTATTTTTTAGACAACAGTAAAAGCTAAGTATCCCCTACCTATTCAATCAATCAAAAGAAATCACTCAATTCTCAAAAATTGATCTTAAGCCAGATCTCTTCACCCAAAATACCTGACCAGACAACATTAAAATAGATAAGTAATAATTTCGAGGATGAATGGACATAAGAGCATAATTGCTTTGTAATTTAGATTTTTCCATTCTCTTTCTCTCTCTCTTTCTCTCTCTCTCTCTCTCTCTCTCTCTCTCTCTCTCTCTCTCTCTCTCCCTCTCTTTTTCTTTTCATTTTTTTTTTATTGAGATGGGTAGGTTTTCTCGGATCGTCATTAATCTCTTGGAAGAGTAAGAAACAAACATTTGTTTCACGCTCTAGTATAGAAGCTGAATATCGCGTTCTAGCAGATACCACCTCCAAATTGTTATGGATTCGATGGCTGCTGCAAGACATGGGAGTTTCCTTTTCTGCTGGTTCCACTCTTCACTGTGATAACATGAGTGCCATACAAATTGTTCATAATGATGTATTCCACGAACGAACAAAACACATTGAGATTGATTGTCATTTCATCCGTCAGCACATCAAACAAGATACACTTCGTTTGACCTACGTCGCATCTGCCGATCAACTTGCTGACATTTTCACTAAAGCATACCAATCAGGTCGACATCGACTCTTGGTTGACAAACTCAAGATGACTTTTTTTTTTCTACCAACTTGAGTTTGAGAGAGGATGTTACTATATATATATCTTATAGATATTATACTGTATCTATAAGATATTATTATAGATATTATACTGTATGATATTATTATATTTAATTATAGATATTATACTATATCTATAAGATATTCTTGTATCTTTTATTTTTTTTTTTATTTTTTACTCTATTGTACAGCTATAAATAGCCTCCTGTAACATATAGTTTATTATTTAGAATTCAAGTAATTTAATATCCCATAGCTAGCATTCCAAATAAGCAATGAATGAACATAGGAGCATACTTGCTTTGTAATTTAGATTTTTCCACTCTCTTTCTCTCTCTCTCTCTCTCTCTTTCTTTTCTTTCTTTTTTTTTTTTAATTGAGATGGGTAGGTTGTGAAATGAATTTGTCTTGATTAAATTTGTAATGACCCTGTCGGTTGTTGGGATGAATTTTGATTAAATAAATGAAAATTCTGGAAAACTATGATTTTGGAAGGAAATGCATGAATCATTAGGGAAAATATTATTTTTTAGAAAATATTTGATTTTGGAAAAAATGTGATGAATATTATATTGCTATATTTCTGAATGAAAAATAACCTGTTACAGTGAGCTATTTATAGCTCTATAATAGAGCAAAAATGGAAAATATAAAGATACCGTATAATATCTTTTAGATACCATATAGTATATATTAGATACAATATAATCTTTATAATTAATATCTTATCTTATATAAT